>VZRE01013665.1:232029-409866 GCA_013396775.1 Cephalopterus ornatus | reverse complement strand
GGAGGGGAGCGGGGGGTCGCCGGGGCTGCACCTCCATCCATTACTCCGGTAACTCCTCCCCGGGCCGGCCTCCGAGCTGCCGGTGCAAAACTGAGTAGCTCCAAGGGAATGCAGTGTTCCTGCAGCAGTAATCGCCGTTGCTCTTGCTAAAATAACACTAGGATTGTTTTTGCCCGCTCGAAAATGCGGTTTGCGTGTCTGTTGTGTTTAAGGAGCCCTGTCGGTGAAAGCTTCGTTAAGGTCTCTTCTGACACAGGGCGGTTTGGTATCGGTTAAACAAAGGTTTTGTGTGCGTTTAACACAGATTTTGTCCGTGCCGCTGCAGCTGTCTCTCTCTTATAATAAGTCTTCATTATAACTACTTCGGCACCGAGAGAGCGGAGATCAAGGCAGGTTTGTTCCGTGCCCGCCCCTGTTAAAGCCCGAGTGTCGCCGGGACGCCGCAGTGGCGGGTGCTCGGAGGTGAGGGGCACACAGGCTATAACAGATGCAGAGATGTACAGAGGAGGATTACCAGAAGAGATTCCACGTAACCCGAACGGGCAGCGAGCTGGGAGTTTGCTGCCTCCCCAGAAGAGCGTGTCAACACTTGCCGCTTGATCGTCTTAAGCAAAACAGCAGCTCTTCGCTCCTGCACTGTTTTTGGTTTCTTTGCTGTCTTCTTGCCAGCTGTGAAGGGAATTTTACCTGTTTTGGACAACAGGATTGATTCAGCTGCCAGCCGTTGTGTGTCCTGAGGCAGGACAGCAACAAAACCAGGCTCTGCAGTTGCCGATAGCATAATTCCCCAGGCTGGCAGGTAAGCAGCAACAAGGCTCTTGAGAGTGAAGTGCAGCCTCATTTACTGCCTCTCTTCCACTCTGAGCTTCTGCAGACCTAGCTGACTCCAGAGACATTCATTCCTGGCTCCCAGATAGGCCACTGGTGAAGGCAGAGTGAGGAACGAAATGCCAAGACTGAGTGTAACCTCCTGGACAACTCAGGCTCCTCAGCCTTCTTTCTTTCTTTCTCTTCTCCTTCCTGTTCTCAGAGGATGCAGGAAGTTAAACCAGTGTTTGTTAAGCTGACAAGGGAGGTGCACAATGTATTGTGTTCTTTTGGTTGATGCTTGAAAAGGTATTTGTAGTTGCTTGCTAGGATGTATGGAAAAGAGCTTAGACCAACACCTTTTCTTTATGTTCATCCCTTTTGCTTTGCAAAAGCAGACTGCATCTTTTGTCACTTGACAGTCTTCTGATTTATTGCCCACGTCCTTTTGGTAGCTTTGCTTCTTATGGAATTGGATATATTTTGTATTTTAAAAGAAGGTGACTGGTTCCAATCTAAGTAATACCCAACTTTCCTGTATTCTGGCAAACAATAATTTTTTGCAGGCAGTGTAATTTAAGGCACCGGCAGCCCACCAAGAAAGATTTTATTGTATATTTAGGGAACCTAAATCAGTGACAATAAATTTGAGCTGGCTTTGGTGGTGCTGGACATAGTTTTGCTGAATTCCTCTTTCAACTACATTCAGATGGATGATAAAATTATTCAAATTAATCAAGGTAAGTGGAGTCTGCGGAAGAACTTCAGAGGAACTTTGCAAAACTTGAACAAGAGAAGTTATTGCAAGAAGCAATTTTACTGTATTCATACACTAGTTTATAAATCAATTTATGGAAGACTTGGGCAGTGTTATGTGTAAATCAGTTAAAGTGATGATCAGAAATGCGAAAACATAGGCTAGCTTGGGGGATTTAAGGTCCTAAATTGAAACTGGAATTCATCCTTGCAATTTTCAACTAAAATATCTCTGTTTAATTTCCTAGTGTAGAAGAGCCCTTAAATCCCTAATACATTTGTGAGGTTGTACAGAAGTTGCCCCCTTGACAGATTGTGTAAAGTAGGATTTTTTTGTATTTTCCACTGAAATGTCTGGAACATGGTACGGGATTAAATAATTTTCTGTTCAATGCAGTTATACCAGTTCTGTCTTCCACCACTGTGTGATATTAACAGTTACTGTAAAAGAAACCAGTAGTGGTACAGTCTGATTTTCAGGTTTTGTATGTACCCTTTTAACCTTTTAAGTAATTATGCTTATATTGGCCCTTTTTCGTTCTTATTCGGTATTGTCTTTCCAGGTGGCAACAGTGCTGTGCCTGGATGTGGGCTTTACAATGGGCAGTTCTTCCCCTGGTGAAGAGTCCTCACTTGAACAAGCCAAGAAGATTATGACAAAGTTTGTGCAACGACAGGTATGTGTGACTCCATATGTGTAAAAAAAAAGCTGTTAAAAAGGGAGAAAAGGCAATAGCATCTATGAAATATTTTCCTCATTTACTAATAATTGAAATAAATGAGAAATGAGTAAGAATTAGTCTGTTTTTATGCAGAAGTAACAGTGCTCTTTGTTTCAGCTGTGTTTCTTGCGCATTAGATTGGATTGGTCACCCTTTTTATTCAGGGCATTGGAAACTTTTAGGGAAAACAAGTACTCCTCTCTTTCATCATTTCTAATTTTCAACATTCCTAATCCCACCCTGAAGACTCGTTTCGTGGACTGAGTCAGCCAATTTTACTTGTTTTTCCTAGGTCTCCTCATGTCAATCTGTTAGTTTAATTATGTCTTGCTTAGTGAACTCCCTGTAAGATGACATTTTGAGAGACTAGCACTGAAAGTAAGGAAAAGTAAATCCATTGTATTTGGCATTAGTTCAGGTTGCTGGAGTCTGCCTAACGTAGCTGTGTATGAATCTACCTGTGTTTTTATACCTGTTTTTTATTTTTCTGTCTCCAGGTTTTTGCTGAGAGTAAAGATGAGGTTGCTGTAGTTTTGTTTGGCACTAATGGTACTAGGAATGGCCTCGCCAGTGGGGACCAATACCAAAACATTACTGTACATAGGTCACTAATGCTGCCAGATTTTGATCTGCTGGAAGACATTCAAGATGTGATTAAAGCAGGCTCTGAACAAGCAGACTGTATCCTTTTGCTGTAGAACACTTCTTGAAAAGATTCAGCTATGTAGGAGACAGGAAGCCAGTGTTGTGAAATGGGCTCAGATTTGCCTCCCAAGTTTTAACTACTATCAGAGTTAAGCTAATTTGTGGTTGTAAGTTTGTCCAAAAGCACATTAGCTGCTTTTTGACATTCTTTTAGGCTAGCAGATGGAGTCTTGGCCTTTGGGAATAATTGCTTTTATGAAATGTTCTGCTAATTAAGGAGAACAAAGATAATATAATTTTAGACCTCAAATAAGCCATGTGTTTTTAAAAATAGTGTTGCAGAATTTGGTTTATGCTTTTTAATCAAATAAAAATATTATTTATGCAATGTATCAGCACAAGTACCAGAAACCAGACTGTCGTGGTTTAAGCCCAGCTGGCAGCTCAGCCCCACGCAGCCACTCGCTCACTCCCTACCAGTAGGATGGGAAGAGAATTGGAAGGGTGAAAGCTGGAAAACTCATGGATTGAGATCAAAACAGGTTAATAGGTAAAATAAAAGCCACGCATGCAAACAGAGTAAAACAGGGAATTCATTCACTTCTTCCCATGAGCAGGCATGTGTTCAGCCATCTTCAGGAAAGCAGGGCTCCATCAGATCTTAGACCTGGGAAGACAAACACCAGAACTCTGAATGTCCTCCCTTCCTCCTTCTTTCTCCCAGCTTTATGTGCTGAGCATGATGCTGTGTGGTGTGGGATATCCCTTTGGTCAGTTGGGGTCAGCTGTCCTGGCTGTGTCTCCTCCTCACTTCTGGTGTCCCCCCAATCCTCCTCCCTTGCAGTGTGGTACAAGAACCAGAAAAAGCCTTTGCTCTGTGCAAACACTGCTCAGCAGTAACTAAAACATCTCTATATTATCATCGCTGTTTCCAGCACAAATCTGAAACATAGCCCCATACCAATTACTGTGAAGAAAATTAACTCTACCCCAGACAAAGCAGAATAGAGATTTATCAGATTGATTAACGTATAAAGTACTTCTAACATTGCCAAAATCACTTCCTGGTTTGAATGTTCTTCACGTGTGAATGTATTCTGTTGTTAGGTGCACGAGATGTAGAGTTTTAAAAGAAGGTGATCTATATAGTGTTTCCTTTGTCTGTTTCATCAACATACAGTTCAATTTCCTGCATTTGTCTTCCCTTTTTCTGGCCATAAAATGATTGCTGTGAGCTCCACTCAGGTAGTCAGAGCTGTTTCAGAGAAGTGTGCAGCAGTCAGCTGGCTCACATGTTCCCAGTTGTGATGATGAAGAAACCATAAAGACATTGTCAGACACAGGTGGTTTGAAGAAAAACTTGCAGGAGAAATTGGTATCATATATTGGTGGATTCAAAGGAACATTCTAAAGATTATATTGTTCCTTCATTTGGCTTGAACCTCTCATTGACAGTTAAAAGATTGGGATCTTTAGCAGTCTTTTTACTGTTCCATCAGATAAATGGGGCAGGAATAAGATCGCAAACCCGATATCTAGGAACCTCTTGCACAGTAGTTATTTTAAGAGTATTTATCTCAAAAGAGTGTTCCTTAACTAAAATGCACGTTTGTCAGTGTTTGGGAGGGAGTGAAAGCATTAAATTGTTTCAAATAAAAAACACTTGTGACATGGTTCGTGTTCTAAATGACATTTTTCTTAAATTTGCTTAGTTCTGGATGCAATTATTGTGTGTATGGACTTGCTTCAGAGGGAAACCATGTAAGTATGTAACTCAAAGCCTTTTACAGAATTCTGACTTTGCACTTTGAAGCTGATTTGATCTGATTGTCAGTATTAAATTTCCAGTATGTGTAAATATGGAAAATGCTTTTTTAAAAGAACCAAACATTAAAAATAAACAGCACACTAAAGGAGTCTACCTCTGAAGAGTCCTCATGAGACATCTGAGTTCTCCAGACAATCTGAGAGCTTTCTGAGGCAACTGGTAACTTTGTAGTACAGTCATGAGACTGTTAATGCCATTATAGAAGGCACAAAGGCTTCACTTTCTGTCACATTCTTTGTGATCTGTTTTCAAAAAGCATTAATTTGGATGTTAAAGTGCTTAGGAAAGGGCTATCATATTTATATTGCATATGCTACAAATTAAACAAGAAAGGTGACTTTGTTCAGTCTAGCAATTTAAAGACTGTTGGAGGTAAGGTTTAATTTTGTAAGTACGCAAACTATGGGAAATGAACTTGTAGGATGAAACGCTGTTTAAGGTGAGAAAAAATATTGAGACAAGTGTTACAAAGTTGTCAGTGAATGTATTTAGGCTGGAAATATGTTTCTAACACTCAGTGAACTAACGGTCTAGGGAAAGGAAGGTGCTTTGAGAGGAAGTACAGTTAAAGCTCAAACATGTTGCTAAAAAGGTTATATGATCTAATTGTGAGTGCAGAAGGTGAGACTTAGTGACGCAGTTTGTATTTTTGTGAATAAGGTCTAATCAGTGTGGAAAGTTGTATGAATTTAATGGTTAAAACTGAGTTGTGAATTAAAATCACTGTGCTTATGGCAGTATAACCTTAAATATCTATGGAGCAACTGGTTTTGTTGTTTTGTAGGAAGTTGCCTGTATACACTAAAACCTTTGATGTGGAGTTTGCCTTCAGTTGAGAAAACATTGTGGGGTAAAAATTCGAGAAAATCACCCTTATGCAAAAATATGCAGGTCACAACTGTGTCATTTTAACTGAATTTTGTTCTGTTGCTGGCAGACCTTCCTGATGTGTATTGTTACTACTTCTTAGTGTATTAAGTGGTCTTGAAAGTCCCTGTTATCCAATGAATCTACTGAATTAGAGTACTGAAATGGAATCCCAACCAGCAGCAGTAATTTAAAATACATTTTCACAAGAACATACTTACAGCTGCAAAGGAAATATCCAATAAAAAACCAACCAGTGTAAACAATAAAAAACCTAACATATTTTGTTAGCATTTTATCTACATTGATGAAAATTGGCAGAATCCCACTCGTTTAGATGTAGTTAGTGATTTATACAGTCACAGGGCTAGAGTCCTCAATTTTAGGGGTTAGGAGAGAATAGGGGGAATCATATAAAGATAAAAATCCTGTCATAAATATGGTAACCTGTGATAGAATAGCTACTACCAAGTAGGTTTATCTGTTTGGGTTTTTTTCTTTTACTAGTTAATTACTTTGGTAAAGCATCAGTTTTGTAAGGAAAGGCCTTACAGATAATATTTTCTATATATGTATTTTTTCCTTGTACTTTAAGAGGAAAGAAATATGAGAAGAGACACATTGAACTATTTACAGACCTTAGTAGTCCTGTCAGTGAGGATCAGCTGGAAATTATCATTGCTAACTTGAAGAAAACAGGAATTTCACTTCAGTTCTTGTGAGTATGAAAGTGGCTGTTATACACAATGCCATTTCTTTAAAGGGAAACTGTTATTCTTTCTTAAAAATGATCTTGAAAGAGCTGGTGATCTGTTGGTGTGTGTTTTCTGTAGAGGTGTCCTCTTGATTAAGTGACGTGCAAATAAATGTTAAGATGATGGCTTCTTCTCTACTTATGCTTATAGCTTAGAGCCACAGTCTAAAATGGGAGACAAAAGATCTATATAAGTAGAGAAGGGGGAAACAATGAGCCAGAAATAGCCTCAGAAACAGTGGGTTTATCACAGCAACAGCCTAGATCCTTTTAGGTAAGGAATTTACTGGGAAAAAATAATGAGGTGGTGTTGCAGATATTTATAGCTGATTCTGGTGTCAGTAGAAGAGCAAGTCTGTAGAGAAGGGTTATATTCACAACAATGGCCTTGGAAAATGAAAACAGTGTCTTACATGTTATAACAGGAATCCCTTGATTGTCGTGGTATGGGCATTGATCTGAAGATTCAGTGTTGGTGCTGAGATGTGTATTAGTCTTGCATGTGATGGTAACATAGGAAGCCACAGGCCCTCTGGAGAATTTATTTAAAAGCAAAACTCTGTGTGAATGTTAATGTTTGCTGTTTATAACAGATAATTTCACAGGGAAAACTTAAAGCCGTAGTTTTACTTCTGGCCATTTTAGTATTTACATTTACCTAGATCCAGCATTCTGGAGAAGAATGCTTGAACTTAATAAATTCATTGAAGCCATTTGCCAGCTCATCTGCAAGATAACAGGAGAGATTAGGTAGGAAAACATGACTGCAAATCATGGACTGATCCTCCACAAAAAATCTTTTTTTACCTGTGCTTAGGGGAGGCTGAAAATAAAAATGTCAGGTTCTGTCTACACAGCAAAAGCAGGTATGCTTCTAATGTGCCTTGACATGACCCTCCTGCTCATTTGAGCCGTTGTTGGCACTGGAGGCAGTGGGGGTGCAACACCATGAATCCTCCAGCCAGATAGAGTACATCTTTTGGAGACCTGGTATTGGAGACCTCCTGCTCCCTTGTTTCCATGCCTGTTTGCTGTGCAGGCTAGCACAGATACTGATACCACAACTTAATGTCGCAGTTTTTTTCTGTGAGATTTCTGATACATCTTTACATTTTCTTTGTAGCCTAGCAAAGAAAAAGCCCCTTGGCTGAGAGAAGCTCAAGGGAAATGTTGCTGTTACAGCACTGGCTGCAGATTTACACACTGTCTCCCAGCCACACGAGCAAAGGATGATTTGAGAAATACATATACAAATGTAAAATAGTTGAGGTAGTAGTTGAAAAACAATTTCTTCCTGAACCTTGTCATTTTTTTTATAGCCCATGCTTCCACCTCTTATGCCCTGTTTATAGATTAGGTTGTAATTTATGGCAGATAGTTGTTTTTCCTCCCTATTATCAGGTGCCAAGCACTGTGTAGGGTTGGGCATTATGCAGTTCTCATCACAGGAGTCTCTAGGCATTGTAGAGTGAAAGTAGCCTAACTTTTATGTATCAGAGGTTTGAAACTTCTTGCTATTGTCATAATAGCTTTAAAATACAGTTTCTCTATTTATCAGTGAATGCTGCTTCCTAAAAAGGTACCTAACACTTTGCTGAAGCTTGATCTTTAATTTTGCTTGATGTGACATTGTTGTGTGTATTGTTAACTCTGCTTATTATATGTTGCTTGATGGATAAGTTTAGTGAGGACTAATGAGGTGGAAGCATGGTAAAGATCTGTAGGCTGCTTTTTTGAAAACATAATACAATGGTAAAGTTATTTTACGTTGTGGAAATGTGGTAAAAGGCATCATGTGGTTCATTCAAAATTGAATCAGATAAAAGAATTGAAGAATCTGCAGGTGTTATGAGGCGCACAGAGTAGAGGATCTTACACATCATTCTTTTCAGTGTTTATTATACCTAGTTAACTCTGGTATATTTTGAAGAGGAGCAAAATCATTTTATCTGTAACACCTGGCTCAATTTTTAAGTCTGGTTCATGAAGTGTGGGAAAATGTATCATCTTCAGTCAGAAATTCACCGAGTGTTGTAAGCTATTAAAATCTCAAAGAGTAACATTTATTCCAGAAATGCCCAATAGCCTCACTGCAGAGAACGTCCCATTTGCTGGCATTTGAAGCCAATACAGAATCACAGGCCTGGAATGACCTTTAACAAGTCATCTAGAGCAATCCTCTACTTCAGACTGGGTCAGGTGTATGCATGTCATTGCTGACCAGTTTGTCTAATCTTCCAGTAAAGATTTGCCGTGGGAGTGGAGACTCTTTTCTCTCCCCGGGCAGTTGGTTTTAGAGATTATGGTTTGAAATGCCTTTATGAGGTTTTTGAATATCTGAGCTGACTCCATGATGTGATTGGAGTGCAGGCTGAATATGAAGAACTCATTTTTTCTTTCTTCTCTGCAGCAGCCTTTTATATGTAAGGCTATCTTGCCATCTGATTCACTTCTCTATGGGCTTTATTTTGTTGAATCTTTTTTTATAGATCTTGCTTTCTAATCAGCATTAACTTTACTATCTAATCCATTCCTGTGTGTGGAAGTCTTTATTGATGCATGATACCCAGAAATGGTGCATCGCTCTGGTCAAGATGTTACCCATGCCAAGTAGACTCAAAATACTACTTCATTTGTTTTTCAAGCCATGTGGCTCTTTATACGTCCGACTGCAGCTAAATAGAATTATTGATCCTGATAAAAATTTTGCTTTGTTTTGATTGGTTATTTTAATAAAATAAAAATCAAACTAACTCCTTCTGCTTGTGTTCTTAGTCTGCCATTTCAAGTGGTTATTGATGATGGAAGTGGAGATAAAATTGCCAGTGTACACTCTCATATGCCCAGAAACTCATTTCCAATAAAGGGCTTAACTGAACAACAGAAACAAGGTATTGATGTGGTGAGGAAACTCATGCATACTTTGGATGAAGAAGGAGGGCTGGAAGAAATTTATACTTTCAGGTAAGCTTGGCTAATCCTATTTATTGCACTATAAATTTACTGATTTCTTCTCTGAAAGATGAAATTAAGTAATCAGTCCCTTGACTTAGTGTTTCACTGAAGTCAGTTAATTTTATAACTTACTGTACACTTAGTCCCTTTCATACACCTTCTTCAGTAGCTTTAGAATAAGTAGAAGAGCTTACAGAATTCAGAGGAAAATGAATTTCTGTATCTATATTTAAAGAAAAAAAGAAGCTCAGCAGACCGTGGCTATAATGTGCTTATCCAAAGTAATTTTTAGATGAGGGTGGTACCTGTAGGTTTGCATGCTGTTATTCATCATTTTATTTGTGGGGTTTCCTTTCCTCACCCAGCTCAGCTGATTGGCTGCTGAGGTGCAAAGCCTGTTAAACCGCTACTTGAGTGTTACTGTGCAATAGTGAAGAAATACGTATCACTGTATATGTGTTCCATACTAGTCAAGAGAGCAGTCTGAGTCTCTAGAAAAAAGCAGGCTTTGTCATTGCATCAAAAGACTGCACAGAAAATTGGTATCTTTCCTGGACCGTTTATCCTTTAGGATAATCCATATGCATGAAGCTACCACGTGGCTTGGCCTCTTCTTTATACTTATTTTATCCCAGGCTGTTGCTGCTGTATAAGCTGTTTTTTGTGCCATACTTTCAGGGGAAATCCAAAATCTCTGGATAAGTAGGCATTTGGCTAATAGATTAAAGCTTTAGTTGAAAAAGTTATTTAAGAATATGGGAGGTTTTAGATGCAATTAAGTTGCTTATCAAGCTTTAAGAAGCCAGCTTTGCAAATCTGTCATGATAATTGACCAATTCAGATACACTCTTCGTTTTCCTAGAGTTATTATTCCTGCTGGTAAAAATACTTCAACACTTTTAAAAATAAATTAGCCATGCCAGGAAAATAAGTGAGGAAATTTTGTTGTGATTTTTCAAGTTGTGATATTCTGAACAGGAATAACCCCAGCCTCTGGGGGAAAGGAGTGGAGAGCAGAGAACAAGGGACATGTTCTTAAAGTTGAAATACACATTTACTAGGGTTTGATTTTATGAGCTGTCTTTGATAACAGACACCGTTTTTCTTCTATAAGAAATTAAAGGATAGAGTTAATGGATTGAGCTTAAATGACGTTTTTAGGCATTTGGCACTTAAGTATTTGATTTTCACATTTATCCTGGAATCTGTGTGTTGCAGTACTTTTAATGATGTAGTAACAGATTCTTTTTAAGAATTCTATATTGGCATCTTTATTGCTAGAAAAAGAAAATCCTCCCTTCCTTGCTTTCCCTAAGAAAAAAAAAAATAAAAGAGGAAATCCAGTGTTTATCTCATTATAAAAATCCCAGTGCATTTTCCCCTTTCATTGTACTTCTGTTAGAATTTTAAAAAAAACCTGCTCATCCTAAGAAACCTGAAAAGTGCAATGAATTCTATACTGGTGTTTTTCTCCCAGACAGGTGCTTTAATCAAGAGAGGGGTAGATTTCTGGTTTTATCATAATGTGAAAAAGATGAGGTCAACATTGTTTTATCTGTGCTTCATGCAATAAAAAAATTTGAGAGCTTTCTCTGTGTTGGAATTTTACAGCAAAATAGCCAATACAGTTTGTATGAGCTGAAAGCTGTTCTGGGGTGTCAACCTATTTGAATTCACAGTGATATATTATAAATTACTGTGAATTTTTAATTGTTGGACTCCATTGCTTAAAGTTGTGCAATTAAGTTAACACTTTCTAGTATAAAATCATTATGGTTCTTTTTTTTTGTGTGTTTTTTGAACTTGTATATCTACTGATTGGGCTAGAAATAGTCAAAGTAACTTCTTTCATTCTGACAAAATGCCCTTAAAATAATGAGTTCATTAGTACTGTATTAAAAAAAGTGTCAAAAATTAAGGTCTACACAAAATCCTGTTACTTGAAGCTGGAGTCTTCACCTTCACTGTAGAAAACATTTTACCACTTAGAGATGCTTTTCTAATTCATGTTGTGCAGCTATAGCTACATGTCCAAATTGGGTGAGCACAGATAAATGTAAAATGCTTAGTAAGCAATTGTGTGGTTCTACCACAAGACCTAACACAGCGTCTTTAAACCTTCATGTCACACCACCCACCATAAAGGCTCAACATGGGTGTAATCTATTGTACCACCTCTTTTTTTCATTCTCTTTTCTGGCAATGTTTAATGATACAGTTTGTTTTCTAATGCTTAATGCAGTCTAAGCTGAAACAGTTGGACTTAGGCATTTCCTTAAAGAGAGTGTATTGTCTATAATATTTTATTACAGTTCACCAGAGTTCGTTTGTTTTCCCGATTCCTTGCTTTAGAGAGAGTCTGGAACGTCTTTCAATGTTTAAGAAAATAGAAAGAAGGCCTATGCCTTGGCCCTGCCAGCTCACTATTGGTTCTAATCTGTCCATAAGGATTGTGGCCTACAAAGCAGTAAGTTCATAAAATCATATGTTTTAATGTAATTTGGCAGCAAGTGAGATGCAGCTGCATCTTTTTTTCCTTAAAGCTAAGGAAAAAAAGATAAAACAACATCCAGATAATTAGGAGAGAGATTTCTAGGTGCTTAGAAGCCAGTACATCTAAAACTGTGGTTCCCACAGCAACTTTAATTTCACCATATTGTATACATGTTAAATAACTAAAATTTACAATGTACTGAAATAGAAGTAATTGCTGTCTATGCTGTGACACTTAATGGTATTGAAGTCGACGAACCTGATTAAGAATGCTGTGATTGTTGAAGCTTTACATTCAGCATCACTGATATGTCTGCAGCTCCAGTGAGACATATATATCTCTTAAGCCTCAGGTGTGAGAGGAATTTTGCACATGTGTATGTAAAATGGTGGCTTAAAATGTTTTACCAGGCATTGTTTCAAATCCAATCTCTTGTTATTTCAGACCTGGAAAAAAACCAGTGTATTTTTTCAGCTTGTTTGTCTTGTACTGTTTGGCAGAGCTTGGGCTCAAACTGTTTCCCTTACATTTTGTATGGGTCCTTCACGCAGTGCTAGGAAGAAGTTAGTGTATTTAAACACAGAAAATGTCCAAATTTCCAGTTATAGAATAGTTAGTAGGTAACTATGGGATGTGGCAGTATTGATGGATCTGGTGAGATGGAGATTAATTGGCTTGTTATTTGAACCCAGGACTAGGAGTCTGGTATATATGTTGAAATATATCTGATTTCTGACAGATAAGCATTGAAAGAGATCAGCTTTCTATTTATAATTATTCATAATTTTTAATTAGGCTATTGTGCTAGACCTGTGCAAATATGCAGAAAGAGTCCCCTCTCAAAGGTTCTTACACAGAAAATAAGCTGTTTGAGAGAGTAAGCAACATGAACTGAGTGACTGGCCTGAGGTCATACAGCAGTTCTGCTGACGTAATCTATTTTGTCTTTACTGTTTCTGCCTATTCTACACTTTTCTTCTCATGCACTAACTATACCATCAATTGCACTTAAGTAGAGAGAAAAGAAAGGGCTACAGAAAGTAAAATACGTAACAAGCAGGTTACATGTCATCTTGTGACTTAGACTTCCACAAATGACTTAATCTAAAGGTTTAGTGAATAACCAAGAGAAATATGCAGTCAGTGTGCTACAGTTCACGTGTTAGGTCTCATGCAGATGAAACTGTGTGGTGGAAGCACTGTGGTAGCAGCCAGAGATGCAGATTTGGGGCTGTCGTTATTGGTCCTTTATTGGCAAAACAGTGCAGCACTGTGTTTAAGATTATTTTTTTTGCTTGTTCTGGTAAGTACTCTGTATCCCACTGAAATGTTAAACATTCCTTTTCTTTGAATTCTGATATTAAGGTCACAGAAGAGAAGGTGAAAAAGATTTGGACAGTTGTGGATGCTAAAACCCTTAGAAGAGATGATGTGCAGAAAGAAACTGTTTACTGCTTGAATGATGATGATGAGACAGAGGTTCAGAAAGATGATACTATTCAAGGTACAACATCTTTATGTGCACCCTGAAGACAAACTGAAGATAATGGCTTGTACTCTTAAGTCACCTAAGTGCCTTTTAGTTTATGCCTTGATGCCTAGCTGTGATCTTAGAGTGTAAACTTGTCAGGCTGATGGAACACAGCAACTGTTATGTGAGACTCTTTGTCTTCACATATTTTAGAAATTCTTACTTTTGCAAGTATTAGGAATAATAGTAATACCATCAGGTGGAACTTGGGGGGCACTACAGCTTCCTAAACTATACTCTGTGGAGACCCATACCTCAGTTTTGTAGTGAGTAGTTCTGCTACCTCTGTTCTGTTTTCAGATCTTCAGCTGTACTGATAACAAAAATGCTTCCATAGCACTGCTTTTTTCTAGATGAGCAACTGCTGTAGTTATTCTGCAATTGGAAAGATGAAACCATCAAAGGAAGGTTTAGTGTTCAAGAGTCTTTTAGCTTTAAGAGGTTCAATCTGAAGTAGTGGTATGCACTCTTAGAACCTGCAGCTTCTTTCTGAGCAGACTAATTTCCTTAGAAGAATAAGGCCCCAGAAACAGCAGGAAATATGTACTTACGTTTAAAAATGGAGTTAGGCAAATCTGTTTAATTTTTTGCAATTGTATAGATGTATTTTGTTACTAGTTTTTCTCCTTTCCTTTGCTGTTTGAATCCGACACAAGTAGGGCAAGTATATTAACTATAAAGGGCAGAACTATTCAGATAACAGTATAGAAAGTGCTGTCAAATGAATAACATAAAGTGAAAATTAAGATAAATACTGGGGTTTTTTTGTTTAATCTTTTTCAATTGTAGCATTCATAGAGGTGTTTTGTAGCAGTATCAGATGAAGTCCCAATGACAGCAAGATTTTCTTTAAGTAGAAATGATAGTTAAAAGCTAATAGTCCATTTATGTTTTATAACTTCAAAACTATGTATAAAAAAAATCCACTTCTTATAGTGAATATATTTTGAAACATTTGTGACTGTTCTCAGTTAATATGCTGACTGCTTAAGTTAGTAAGTAGTTGTGGGATACTAGTAAAAAAGAACTTAGGAACAGTTCAACATGAACAAAAGAACCAGAAATTTCCCTATCAATGGTGTGATATTTCTTATGTTTAAAGAGCTGCTGATGCCTCCTGGACTTTTGCAGATCTCTTGAGAAATGTCATAATTAGAGAATACTTTGTATTTGCAGCACCCATACTGAAATTTCTTTCATTCTGCCTCTGTGATTGCTTTTCAGTTTGCAAGAAAATATATCTGCCTGTAGGTTTTTCCTCCAGGGATTTACCTCTATTCCTTCTGCTTTCTTTGCACCTGAGGATATCATCCTCAGTCTGTGGCAGTATAATAAAGTGATGATGTTACAGTGAGGATATTGGACCTTGAGGTAGGGGAATAAGCAGTTGGAACAGATGATACCTCTGAGAAATTACCTTCCTGCTTAGTGGAGATATGCCTGTAATGTAAGGCATGGGAAGTAAAACACAGTTATGTATAGAAAGACCAGTTCTGCATACAAGAGTGTTTTGGTTTCCCATTGTGTGAGGGTGTATTTTGCTTTCACTGTTAATACATTTTATTCCCTGAATCTTTTCAGGTGTCATCTCCTGTGGTATGATTTGTGGTATGTTTGAAGTTTTTCATATTATATTTGTAGGGAGTGTTGCAATCTGTTTGCTGAAATCTATTCTGCGAACGTAACTTTGGGCAAGATGTTCGGTTCCTTTATTTTCTTTCCTGCTCTCTGAGGGTACTTGTGTTACATAAAATGATGTACAAGGAGTGCAACTGCTGTTCATGAAGTACAAAATGTGTATATGGGTGTGTGTTTTTTTTGTTAACAGGGAAAGTAATTTGATGAGCATGTGTGGAACGTAGCTGTGGGGCATGAATGCATTGTTAAAATATTCAGAGAGCTAATTTTGGTGTTAAAATTGTAGGCCCATATGCTTACCAGATGCTCTTCTCTTGTTCTCCAGGTTTTCGGTATGGGAGTGATATAGTTCCTTTTTCCAAGGAAGATGAAGAGCAAATGAAATACAAAACAGAAGGAAAATGTTTTTCTGTTTTGGGATTCACTAGATCCTCTCAGGTGTGGTACTAAATTTCTTCCTGTTCAACTTTGTGGGTTATTCAATACAAATTGATCTTGTTTGAATTCACTAAAGTCAAGGTATTGTACTGGGTTTCTGTACTGGGAATTGGGCATCTGCAGTCGGGTGTGCAAGGGGCGACTTACTTGCTGATTTTAGTACATGTAAGCAGTATGTGGTCTTGGGGAGGAGAGAAGCTCATAAATGTGGCTATTGGACCCTCAAAGAAGCCAGAGCTACTGAACTCAGATCTCTGCAAAGTGAAGACTGAGGTATTGTGGCCTCATTTCATCTCACAAACTTAAATACTGATGCCAGACCAGCAGGAGAAGATGGTGGGTCTTCTGCTCAGCAGCCTTTCTGGCTTTGTCCAGCCACAAGTGTGGCTTCTTTTTAACAGAAGAAGCTTCTCCCTTAACATTATTGTTAAAGAAAGTATGAGAACTCAGTTCATTCATTCATTCTCAATTTCATAAGGATTAGTTTGTGAACTGTAACTTTCTTCTTGTTTCTACTGTAAAAAAACCCTAAATGTAGTGAAGACTTCTTAGAACTTAGACAAAGATAATATCATTCAAAAACTCTCCATATTTCCATGAGATGCTTGGTGTTTTTATCCACTTACCTGTACTTGGGGTATTGACTTTGCTATTCTTTTTCCCTGATAATTGTAAGACACTTACACTGAGCAAGTACCTTAATAAAAGTTATCCAGCACAAGGTGATTTCCTGCAGGAAATCTAGGACTTAAGAATTAGGAAAGCCTTAGGCAAAGGCTTAACAAAACTATGTTTGAAGCAGGACACATAAGGAGAAAGTACAGAGATGTGAGTGCCAAGTAACTGCTGGGAATGTTAGCTGCTCCCTCTCTTTTTTCTCTGGGATATTTCAGCACAAGGTGACTGAAACTTTACTCATCTTGGAGTTATCTGCACCCAGTTCTCTTCACCAGTCAAAACTGAAATGAAATCATAGGGCAGCTCTACACCTTCTGTTTTGACAGCTTCCAGCCCTCCTGCTCTTTGACACGTCTCAATGCCTGAGCAAAATAGAACCCTTGATAAAGGCTGAGGAATCATTACCAGGAAGGAAATATGCTAATGAAATAGGAAGTATCTGAGGGAACTTACTCCCAAACAGGTGTAACTAAACATCTTTTTACTTTACGGTACAGTTGGCACAGAGACTCCTGCGTGTTGCTGGATGTGTGCAGTGTTCAAAAACATATTATTAACTGAGAAGCCAGGAAGTTATGTTGATTTATTGAAATGCAGAGCCAGCCTAAATGGAAAGTGTAACCTGATTGTTCCTTGGGGACCTTGAGAACTTAGTTGCTAAGAAACACAGGAGCTTGTGTACTGCAAGTAATTGATGGGGGAAATGTATCGGGCTTGAGCTTATGTGCCCTAAATTGGCCGGAGCCAGAGAAGTGTTGAGAACTGCTACGTCCTGCACCAGAAACTGGATCTAACAAGGGAAATGTGTCTGAATCCAGTGTTTCAATGAGACAGTTTCCTGCATCTCTTCATACGTCATTAGCCTGCAGCTGAGTCTTACTGTCTTCATTTAATTCTGTAAGATGTATTTCACCATAGGCAGAGTTTTCTTATGCTGGAGGCTGGCCTCCTCTTTTGACTTGAAGTCTGACTTTTATTGAAAATGGAAACTAAGAGGGAAACAGATGAGGAAAATCATGCTCCTGTAAGGGAGCTGTTATCTCACATGGGTTTTTATTTTCCTACCATTGATCAGATAGTGCAGTAATATCTCCAACTACATAGTTAATAATTGAAGGAATACCATCAGTTTTAGGAATTCTTTTGATTCACATAAATATGCATCGAAGAATAAACCATTTGGTTTTATAATTTTTCAATGCACAAAATATCTATTGCTTTTGATTAGTATGTACTTTTCTTGTCTGTGGATTTCATAACGAATAGAAATTACATCTCAAAGTGTGCTCTGGTGCTATAGCTAGGAGTGTGAGTAGTTATGACCAATAGTAG
The DNA here is from genome assembly GCA_013396775.1 of Cephalopterus ornatus. NCBI lineage: Eukaryota > Metazoa > Chordata > Aves > Passeriformes > Cotingidae > Cephalopterus > Cephalopterus ornatus. The sequence goes on along the minus strand of VZRE01013665.1, from coordinate 392,421 downwards.
AAGCATATACCTCAGTGGAATAAAATTATTCAGGTGTGATTGCAGAATTAAAATTACAGTGTATATACAACGATATCAGGAACTTTTTGACTAAAACTGGAATTTTCAAGACCTATGCTTTCCTTAAGTTTTGGCTCCTAAATTTTATTATTTGGAATCATAAAACTGGCACTGTTCAACTATATGTTTTATAAAAATTGTTTCTTTTTAAAACTTAGGAGAAAAGATAATTTATTATTAACTAGAAAAACTGGAACAGCTCCAAATACATAATTAAAGAAGGAATAGAACCACCTTATATTATTTTCCTGAGTTATTCACATCCCTCAGGAAAGAAGATCAGAGGGTGCTTAAACTTTGATTTTTAATTTATAAGCCATGCCATGTAAATTGAGAAATAATACTTGAAAATGTTACAAAGGGGCAATTTTTTTTTTTTAAACAAAAAAGGTGTAGTGATACACACATCTAGTTATTTATGCTATACTGAACATCAAATTTCCTGAGCTTTTAAAGGCAGAAAGCAGAGAATGATTGTAGGTAGAATAATCTGAGCTGAAGAAACATGCTACAAGACAGTAAATACGTCTGCTCTGGTGCAAGTTGACACGGACTTCAACAAACTTACAGTAATTTACTAAATAAAGAAGATATAATAGAAAGATGAAATGAATGGGGAAAGAAAAAAGAAAACATAATGAAGTTAGTTTTGAGACTGTAATTTGAAGAGTTTTTTCTTTAACAGAGAGAGGTCATTTTAACCAGTGTTCATAGTAGTGTGCAGTCTCTGTGACAGGTTTTCCACTATTGCAGGGTATCTGTGCTTGTGTCTCAGTCTTTGTAGCTCCAACTATGCCAGTGATGTCCCTTCATGAAACTATTTTTGTTTGATGCATCTTTGGTAGAAAAAATAAATAATATAGATGAGGTGTCATTTGGTCTTAGGTCTTCTATTAACTACTGTGGTTTTTCACACTGTCTTTTGGATTACTGCAGTATTATTCAGACTGGTAACAGCTGCATGTACCACAGTCTTTCATTCCTGCCTGTCAGGAGGAAGGTATGAGAATATCCTGCCCAATATAATTGAATATCCATATTGTGTGATAAACCGAGATATGGGCTTACAGGGCTTTAACCTCCAGGACTTTAACCTCTATTATTCAAGTGAGAAGTAATTATTCAAGTAATTATTCAAGTGAGAAGCCACAAAATTAGATGTTGTTTTGTAATTTAATTGGTCCAGTTGCATTAGTGAAATTTTCTTTACATCAGCCTAACTTTTGACCATTTTCATCTAGATCCAGAGGCATTACTACATGGGCAACCAGGTTCTCAAGGTCTTTGCAGCAAAAGATGACGAGGTAAGGTGAACTGAATTTTAGTGCTATTTAATGCTGAAGGTATTTTGCTGTGGAATAGAAAAGAATAGTAGTGGTGCTTGAGATTGTCCTGTCTTTCTGCATTAATAAATACTTTCAATGAACTTACAGAAGTCTTGTTCTGTTGCCCATTAGGGCGAAAAGAATTTGGATTAGACCCCAAATGAATACAGGATCTCATGAATAATGAGCAACTGGTAGATATTATGTTTGTGCAAGGGCATGTGGAACCTGAAATTGGTGTTAAATCTGTTCTCCTGCAGAGCAACACTGTGTCCTGTCCTGTATTATTTAGAACAGACCTCCAAATTATTTTAAGTATTAGAGGTAAAAAGCTCACTGTAGTGCTTTTAATGAGTTCCTTTCAGGGTCTGACTTCCCCTCCCTTTCTCTTTCTCTTATAATACTTCTGAGAGCTCTTCTTCTGCTCATGAAAAAGGTGGAATGTGCTGGATCTGAAGTTTACTCAGCTTTGAATGGATCCACTATCAGGATGAGATTTGACCTTTCTGCTTCTTCAGTTTTTGAATGTGAAAAATGCTTGTGTTCAAGTTACAGCTGAAATGGGAACTAGTCTTGGCTAAATCAGTGCTTTTGAATTCACTGTGAAAGATGTGTTTCAGCAGATGAATAAGAACTTGTATGATTCTGTTGCCACTTTTTTTCTCCCCCAGAATGCAGCAGTTGCTTTTTCTGCCCTTGTTCGTGCACTGGATGAGTTGAAAGTGGTAGCTATTGTGCGCTATGCTTATGACAGAAGGAGCAACCCGCAAATCGGAGTAGCTTTTCCATATATTAAGGAAGCATATGAGGTAATTTTTCACTCTTACCCTTCTGCAGAGAGCCTTCTGAGAGACCCAGAAGCAACACAGTATGTCAGAATTTTTGCAGCATATGTTTCAACTGATCTTAGTTACGAGAGACTATTGAAAGAGCTAAATTTATATATGGCTGAGCAGTGACGGAGGTGGGGGCGGACGCAACAATCTTCAGACTTTTGAAGGGTATAAACATAAAGGATAGAGAGGAATTTTTGAGGGTGGCATGAACTGGAAGAGGTATTTGAGTAAAGAAAAAATGAGGGAGAGAATGTTAAAAAACCAAAACCAACTTTTGACTTTGAAACACAGTAAGTTATGATAAAACCTCCCAAAGCGTAAATATATGGATTATTTAAAGCATTGTTTGTTGGAACTCTGCACAAGAAAAAGGGATCAGATGGCCTGGGAGGTCTTTATTCCACCAATAGAAAAATAAGGACCGCAGCCATCAGTATATTATAAAATATAATGGTGTGTTTTATTCTGATTAAAACTGCTGCTCTGTAAATATTTTATTTGAATACTTTAATACACACAGACATTAGGTCTTTAGTTTTTTCTTATGTTTCTATTGTCCTAATATGGCACTCTGGGGATACAGATATATTTTTTTCTTCAGGCTCAATTGTTTCTTCTTTCCTCTTGCTCAGTGTCTCATCTATGTGCAACTACCCTACATGGAAGACCTAAGACAGTACATATTTTCATCCTTGAAAAATAATAAAAAATGCATTCCTACAGGTAAGGTGTTTGCTGGTCAACTGGAAAAGTAACCTTCTTGTCGTCTTCTAAGACGCTCTAAAAGAGAATATTTGGCTGTCCAATGAAAACATAAGTTATTATTTTGCCTCCGGGAAAAAACCCCAGCCATTTGGCCATCATTTATGGTGATGTCATCTTGAAGTGTAAGCGTGTATCAAAGATTTGACACTTTAGTTGCAGGCTCAGCAGACGTGAAGTTTGCGGACTGTCCTTTAAACTGTCCTGTTAAACGACTTCTGGCCCTGGTTATGGGATCATCAGTGTGACAGATCTGAGATTTAGTCCTCTGTATCCTTTGATCTTTGAACTAATTTGTGACTAAATGGCCAAACCCTGTGGGATCTACAGTGTGTGACTATCAGGCTAGAATTAGAACAGAGGCAGCTGCTCCATTGGTGCACAGCTGTTCCTGCAGCCAATTGCAGCACAAAGGCAAAGACTGTATTTTCTGTGGTGTGTTATTTATTGAAGCATGCACTCACTGGTGCCCAGATTCAGGTGGAGGGCATCCTTGGAGAACCATAGAACATTCAGCCACACAAAGCTTGACTTGCTGTTCTGAGAATTTTGCACAGCAATGAGTCTAAATGGATGTAGTTTAAAATCCGCTCCTACTTCTTTCAGTTGTTACGAGATCCCTTGAATGGGTACCTGCACATCAGGGTATACATAGCCTGCTGGTTTGTTTCTGAAACAGTTTCTATTTTCTTGCCTGTAACCAGCAGTTTGAGAACAAATTGAAAACCTGTCTTACCAAAGCAGTAGTTGGCTATTGTGAACTGTGTTAATTTGCATTCATAACTTTAAAAATTTATATTATGCCATTTAGTTTTTCAAACCAACTGTTCTCCTTATTTTCTAAGTGGCCTATAAACCTTCTGCTGCAAATGAAAGCATCTTGAAAAAGAAAAAAAAGATTAAAGCAGAAAGGCAACAATAATTGAGGTCTTGGGAAAAAAAGAAGAGGCTTTATGACTTTACACTGTAGTCCTCAAATACAGAAGGGGTTTATTATTCTGTCCATTATCCATATTCTTTATTGGTACATCTAAAACTGCAGTGTATTCTGGGGCATGTAATGACTTGGTAAAAATCTCATGTTGTGAACTGAATCTTCATTTATAAATTGTTTCAAGAAATGCATCCATCTGGAAGTGTATTTAATCTTTCTTTGTATGTAATTACTGCCTTAGCGGATCAGTTGTCTGCTGTTGACTCATTGATTGATTCTATGAATTTGGTTTATGAAGATGGAGAAACTTTTGAGGACTTGTTTAAGCCCAGCAAAATCCCAAACCCTCACTTTCAGAGGTTATATCAGGTGAGGTGAACTCCATGACATTTTTTAAAAACTTCTTTTGTTAAGACTTTTCATCTTTCTGTCTTTCTCTGATTCACAGTGGAAAGATCTGCGTTGTGAAGATGCAGCTATAAAATCTTTTGTATTTTAAGTATGGGGTAGCTGCTGACTTTTATGTTGTCCCTGACATAGATTTATTTTTAAAATTTCCAGTTCCCAGGAAGCAAGAGAAATTATACCTGTGCTGAGGTCTCTGCAGCAGCATCAGTGATATTCAGAAGCACTTAGACTAGACAAATAAAAATTTGAATCCCAAGACTGTATTGCAGTGATCACAGTGTGGACATAGACTGAGTCTTCAGCTTTTGGGCTAAGAGAAAAATAGGCTGAAAATCATGGATCTCTTTAGCTTCTCACTCTGTGTCCTATTACTTTTTCTGTGCATTGTTGCATCTAGCAGTGATTTTAAACCACGTCAGTCTGAGGTGAACTTGATCAGTAGTAAATGGTTAATGTTGTTGACATTTAAAATGTTCCATTTGGGTGTCTAAGCTGATGCACTTTATGGGCAAGCAGAATAGTTCACGCTTCTTGCAGTTATTGTATCAAGCTGTCTACATTTTGATTTACATCCTTTCATATCATGAAGACTTCCATTGCAACTGTGAGGATGAGAGACTTAATTATACATTGGAATTCAAGTGTTCAAAAAATGACACAGCAGATTTAAAAATAAGGAAAATTATGTTGCAATTTATGCAGCTGCAGAATTGGGTAGTATACAGAACTGTGGAGATATATTGAGTGTGTGACTCTGCTTTGAAAATTGACCAAAAATGGTATTATAGCAACTATGTTCATCATATCTCAGCAATTCCAAATTATTTATTTCAGTTTAGAAGTAGGAAGAAGATGCTTTTTAAGTTAAGAAAACTTACCATAACTTCCCAAAGCCTTGCTATGTCAGTATTGTCAAAAGAACCAAGGGATCTGAAGGTCATTGTGTGTTTCGGGAACACATGTAAGCCCAGTCTTAAAATCCTACTCTGACTGACACCTGAAGAACTCAGTGTTCTCTTCAAATTCTGCCAGTCATATTGACAAGACAGTGTGCAACTGAATGCAAGATTTGATCAGTAGAAGGTTATTGCAGGGCAAGAGCTTAAAATGAATTGACCTCTGCACAAGTCTTATTTTAGGAAGAATTGTTAAGCTTGAGTGTTACGAAACAAATATTTCTTGTAAATGAAAACATAGGGGATAGAATTTCCTCTGTTATACTGCTAGATGCAATATTGCATTTTTTTAGTTTAGTGGATGTCACCTATCAATGAAAGAGGGGTTTTTTTAGGTGTGCTGTTTGTCTTCTGAAACAGTGTGATGGTGCTGTCCCAGCGTTCGAGTCGAGTGCTGCTGGAAGAGACTGAGTAACTCACCAGTTACTCCATTTCCTTAGAGGGTAATAGGATTTTGTAAGGGTGAATGCTATTGGTAGAAAAAGTATTTATTGACTGTTTGAATGTACAAGGTAGGATATAGTTTCTGTCCACAATGCTTGCTGTTTAGAAAGCCCTAAATTACCAGTCCTCTTAGTGCTTTCTTTGGCTATGCACAGCCCCATTTGTGTGTCTTAGTACAAAATTGCTATTAATTTGTGTAAGTTGTTCTCTCCTTTGCTGCAGAAGTGTTCCAGATTTTTAGTGTTTCGCTCTTAGGCTAAGTGGCACTGCTGGTTCCTTAAAAATTGTGAAGAAAAATTATACACCGTCTTTTGATTGTAGCCAGTAAATTGATTGGGCTGAGCAGGACCTATAAATGGTTTCAAAAATAACTCTGAAGAAAATGATGAACTCCTCCTTCATTTCCTTGCTTTGTTGCCTCATGAAGATATTTGGAATGATAAGTGACAAGAGCCAGAATTTAAACAGAAACATCAAGTTAAATTATATCTCTGGAAGTAGTGGTAGGCATTAGGAAATGACAGAGTGGGTGGAAAGTAGTTGTTAATGCTTGCTGGAGTGGAAGATGAGGAATATCCTATATCCAGAATTTCAACTTTTATTCTTTGCTTCCAGAAAAACCTAAGTGAACTTCCATAGCTTTTGTAGTGACAGACTTCCAACGTTATTAAGTTCTCCCTCTTAAATACAGGGATTTGAAGCACCTAAAATATTTGGGGAATGCAGTGCATTTTATTTGCTAGCCAAATAAACAAGTTGTTCAACAATGACTGTACAAGGACAGACCTGGGGAGAGATTTGTTGGGATGGTGCCCTGCAGCATTTCATAGTTCATGGAATCCAGCTGCAGTCTCCATTTGAATGTGCTGTCATTAAAGCATGGGTAAGTGACCTTAGAGGATTAAGCTGGTTTGTAAGTGGTTGGACTGTGTGGATATTCTGTTTCAAAACCCAGAGCAACTGGGGACATTGCTCATGGATGTCTGTGAGGGCTTTCAGCGACAAGTAATCTTATCTTTGGTTTAATGGTCTGTTGGAAGGCCATTTTAAAGTTGTCACAAACTGCGTGTAAACTGAACTCTGAAGACATTTGTGTCGGGATGCACTTCACACATGTTTAACCTGAAAAGCCAGCCAACTAGTGTAAACTGAGTTGTCCAAATCTATTCCATAATTATGAAAAAAGAACTTTGGCCAAGTGATTGATCCTTCTTATTTTGGAGATCATAAATACATGATAGTTTTGGTTTTGTAGAGTGAATAGGTGACTGATAGAGACTAAATGTTTATCTTTTAGATAGCTGAATCTCTCTCCCATCTTCTAAGGCTTTAAGTACTATCAGATTCGAGTAGAATGTATAGATTTGCTAAAATATGGTTCTACAAAAGTGTTTTCCAGATGCTGTTTGAAAGGAAACAAGGCAGAATGCTTTCTTGCAGTAAATTTCTGCCATTCCTTATCATAGAATTAATGATGTGAAAAGCCCACTTCATTACATCTATTGACCAAGTGTCTTAGTGTGACCTCTGTTCCTGAAAGCTGGCTATATCTCTAAAGTGGAAATGTAAGGAAATTGAGAAGAGCAATGAGCATGTGTTGGTGACAGCATGCATGAATAGAATGGCGAGTCTGGAAGGCAATGACCGTGTGGGTTGCCTTCCAGCCTGTGAAAGTAGGAATAGTTCTTGCTGGGCGCAGAAGGAAGGGGAAGCAAGGTCAAGAAGGACTGTGTGGGTTTAGAAACTGCAGGTTAGTCTATTTAACTTAATCTCCATTTAGTACCTGAGTTTTGATGGTACCTGCTGTCTCAGATCATCTACTTTAAAAACATGTACAAGTGGAGGCTGTGGCTATTTGTGGCAGTTTGCTCAGCTCTTACAGCTGCACACATAAAGATTTCAGATATGAAAGCTTGAAAAACATATTCACAACAGGGGAATTAGGTTTTTTGCTTTGTCAGTTTAATTCAATTCCCTAATGTTTTTTTAATACCAGGGGGTTTGATCAGAAGAGCCATTACTGCAGCTTCCAGCAACATTTTTACTCTCTTTCAAAATAATTATGCCTTAAATCATTACAAGTGTTTCCAAATCGGTAGCCTTATACTGCTGCCTCCTTTGGACACTATGTTCTCTAATATGGATTGGAATCTTAATGGCAGCATGAAAACACATTAGTATTGATGTGTAGCATATGGTCTGGATTTTCTTTGTTGGCAGCTTTTCAACGTGAATAGGGGGTTTTACTTGCTTTGATTTTGTTTTTTGAATTAATGTCATGCCTGACAGCCAACAGGGGAGCAAATGTACTGTATACCTAGTTCACCTTCACAGTGGTGTCTAGTGCATCCAGTACGATGGTAGTGGAAAAGATTTTTCTCCCATGTACATCACATGTTTTGATGTATGTGTATGCATGCTCTGGTATCTGTGTATATATTTGTAAATGCACATACCTCTCTAATGCTATCCCACACTTCACGAAGTTGTAAAAATACCTACTTTTTTTAGAAAAAATTCTCAGTGGCATTTCTGTAGCCCACCTCATTAATCTCTCCCTCTGTTTGGCTCCCTGACTGTGTGCACTGACTTTACACTTGGTGAAAAAGGCTCCTCTGTATCTCCTATCATCTGTTCCAACTTTGATGTACATCTGTCAGTCTCCTTCATTCCCTTCTCCTTTCAAAGCTAAGTTCTAAACATACATACATTCTGTGCCTCACCTGTGCACATTCAGCATTCTCTCTTTCCATTTGCTCTTCAACTGGTGAAAGTTTCTCCTGTGTACCGAGTTTTACTAACCAAGAAGAAAAATTTTCTTTGAGGGTCAATGGACTGTGACAATAACTGGAATACATAGTTGAGATATATCTCATTGCCTAATTTTGGAATGTGTAGAAATCTTTTCTATTTGACTGTTATATAATAGAACTGCATTTTAAAGGTAGTATGAAGTTAAAAATATGAACAGTTGAGGATGATTGTTTTATTCCTGGGATTTTCATAATAATTTTCATAGAACTCATTTCAGTGACTGTGGAAACACTCATCTGCATCAGTATTTGTGTTTAATATTATTATTAATCTGCTTAAACAGCTGATCATAGACTTTCAATGCACTTGTGAGCTGGAATATCTTTTAGCAATACAAAAGTAGTTAATATGGAAGATATTTTGCATGTACCATATGGTGTCAGGCATACAGGCATCATATTAAAAGCACATAAAATTTTACTTTTTGAAAGTTTTGCTTTGCTCAAACTGTTTTGTCTCTTGCAGTGTTTGCAGCATAAGGCTTTTCACCCTGACAAGCCATTGCCACCAATAGAGCAGCACCTTGTAGAGATGCTGGAGATGCCCTGTGTGGTAAAAGAAAGGTGTCAGGCTCCTCTGGAAAGAGTAAAAGCACTTTTTCCCCTGAAGGAAGTTAGCAAGAAAAAAGAAGAGAAGACTGCTCAAGACATCTTCAAAGACAAGTAAGTTGGAGATGTATTATGGATTTTTTGAAACTTTTTTTTTTTTTTACACTTCAAGTTGCTTTTGCTGGATGAAGCAAGCTCAGAGTCATTTGAACAGAAAATCAATGAGTTACACACTGGAAAAGGTGCTGATGGATGGAGAATATTTTGGTGCCATGGTGTGTCTGGACTATTTTGTGCATAGTGGTGGTCACACTGTTACGGTGCTAGACACACCGGGAACCAGTTTGTAACTTCCTGACGTCTGTATTTGCTGTCACAGAATCACAAAATCCGGGTTGAAATGGACCTCAGGAGGTTCCTTGTACAATCTGCTGCTCAAAGCAAGATCACCTGTGAGGGGCCTTCATCCGGTCTGGTCTTGAGATGGTGACTGCACATCCTCTCTGGGCAACCTGTTGCGTTGCTTCCTGTCTTCTGCTCAGAGAGTTAGTCCTACTGGTGGTTATAAAGTAGTTCAAACAACACTAAGGGAGTCTAATTTAGTTTAGAATAAATGCCATGAAGCTTTAAATTAGCCATAAAGTGAAGTTATCTTAGCATGCTTGATTTAGGTCATTCTGTAGCTTTCATTTTGAATACCAATCAAAAGAAAAGCAGCTTCATTATTACCAGCTGTGCAATTAATGTGGTTTTCTTGAAATAAAATCAAACTGTTATGGACTCTTCCTCAAACACCTATTGTTTGAACAGTTTCAAGATAGGATTTTTTGTTGTTGAATATACTGTATTTAGTTTATTTGTGCTGCAAATAGGAAGAATAAATGCCGAATTGCTACTGCATTCTACTGTCATCCCAGCCAAATCAATTTGCTCAAACAAAACCTGCTTCTTACAGCTTAACTTACTGAAATCTGTAATATAACTAGTGGGGCCCCTGGGATGTTGGAGTGTTCTCAGTTAGCTCCTCCTCCCTTCTTTTTGTCATTTTTGGTTCAGTCATTTCAGCACTAGGAACAACGTCGTTGAGGTGTTTTGAGTTCTTGCTTAGCTGAGCTGTCATATATCCTTTACCTTGGGTTGGCTGGAGCCTCCCCACCAGTTATCTTTGGGAAAACATGACATAAGACTTCTCACTTTGCTGCTCAAGATTAATGACCGCATTTCTCTATACAGACTGGGAAACACCTTACTTTTTGTTGTTGTTGTTGGTTTCAGTGTGTGCCTGTGTTACCTTGGTGTGTCTGTGAATTCATACTGATTAAATTCTCTTTTCCTTACTCTGTGCCCCAGTTTCTGTGTGTGTGTGTGTGTGTACATATATACATACATTTATAGGTGTACTTTAAAAAGGGATAGAACCAGTTTTTAAAAAAAAAGGGGGGGGCAAAATTTGGGTTCAAGCAAGCTAGAGAGAGAATTTAAACAAGAAGCAGCGACCTATTCCTGGTACTTGCTTAAAAATAGATCTTCCCAAAAGCATCTATTTGACAAGGAAGAAGGAAATCTATTTTGTTTAATAACTGGTTTCCTTTAGAGAGATGATAAAAGCAGCTATGAAATTGAGATTAATTGAGAGTAATTGAGATACAAATTGATGTAGGGCATTAAAATGATTTTTTAAAAAATCTGTAAAGGAAGTGAAAGGATACAGACTCAACTATTAACAGAAGAGTGAATGGTAATAGGATTTTAAAAAATTGCAAATAAAAATGGTATTGCTGTAGTAATGAATGGGGGCAGTAGTATTGTCGTTGCTACAACAGTAGTGCTAACTGTATGGTTTTGTTCTGTGTTTGGGTAAAAGCTGAGTGGTATAACTTATTCACTTGATAAAGACAAGCACATCCCTCTGCAACTCTGCACTGGCACAGGTTGCCCAGAGAAGCTGTGGATGCCCCATCCCTGGAGGTGTTCAAGACCAGGTTGGATGAAGCTCTGAGCAACCTGTTCTAGTGGAAGGTGTCTCTGCCCATGGCAGGGGGTTGGAATGAAGTAATACTTAGGTTCCCTTCCAACCCAAACCATTCTGTAGTTCTAAATTCTATATTCTGTGAGATTCAACTTATTAAAACTATCATATGTAGACAGTTTGTGCTGAATTATTGTGAAAATGTTGGCTAGAAGATCTCTTGACCATTATTTTTGTTTCCTAAAGCTGATTTGTGTCTCCTATCATATTAACCAGATTGTTCTGTGCTTGATTTTTAAGGTCTAATGAGACTAAGGCATCTTAATACAGGTTTCAGTATTCAGCATTCATTTGTATCACTTTTGCGAAGCTCTCTAGTCAAAAAAAGTCCAGTCAAATAGAGAGCATTTTACTTTTTCCTTCTTAGATTGGCTGTGGTGAGGCTATTACTTCATCCAGCTTTGCAGCGTGTGAGAAGCTTCTATATTAATGTAGAAGTGGGTGTTTTAAATTAATCTTGTATTTTATTAATTTTTCTCAAATAGTAATCGCACGTTTTACAGTTTAAAAATACTGCTAATCAGTGCATATTCTAAATGTCAGATCTTTGGCTGGCATAAATGGGTATGGATTCATTAGTTTCTGCTGTGCTGCACTGATTAATGACAACTGTAGATTTGGTCCTAGGCAGTTAAATGTAGCGTCATCATTTATTTTCTCCTTCCTACAATCCCAAAGCAGTTTGAATCAGTAAAAATAATGCAGGAAGAAAAAGGTTCCAAGACATTCCAATTGATTGCCACACACCTTTTGGGGAAAAATATTCTAAAAGGGAATTTTCATTGTTCTTTGCACCTTTCATCAAACCACATCAGTATACAAGATTTTTGGTTTCAGTAGAAGTTCTAAACTCACTAGTGTTGATAAGTATCAGTTTCTCCATTTCAGAGAGACAGAGGGTGTTCAAAACAATCAAGCAACTTGTTCAAGGTCAGTCAGAAAGTCAGTGGAGTTGAGAATGAAGCAAGGTATCCTATCCTTGTCCTGGGGCATAACTAAAGTCATCATTCCTCCTAGAGTGATAAGTAAGGTTATGCTGAATGACAGGAGTTGCTGAGGAGAAGGGATTTCATTTCAGTAGTGACAAAATGAAGGAAAGGACAAGAAGACTACAGAAACAAAGTGAGATAGACACTGATTGTTAAAGTAGGGGAGGAGTGTGCTACAGAAAGCAAAAAGGAAGACTGTACAAGTTCTTTCCAATAGTTGATTGCTTCTGTAACATGCAATGCAATTTTTGCAATCCATTCTAACCAGTAGAATGCAAAGTGGCACCTTGTCCAGGATCTCTGGCTTTGTCCCTACATCCTCAAGCAGTTTCTGTTTTTCACTGCAGTAGTAGAATTTTTCATAAAAATTTGTTACTTTGTTCCTTGAACACAAATCCTGCTGTTTTGATTGCTGAGTAGCTTTCAGTCATTCTTAAACTGAAATCAATTCTTCTGTGTCAGTAGCCTGTCACATTATGTGACACAGAACATAGTGTCTGATTTTCTTCCCCTTTTGTGATTATCTGATTTTCTCCTGTTGCCAAGATGTGCTCTAAAGTTCAATATGTGCCATGTTACAGTTAAGTTCCTAATATGAATGTACACCTTGGTACATGTTACCTGTACCAAGCACGAAAAAAGCCTAAAATCTACTACAAAGCACGAAAGAAGCCTAAAATCGCAATTAGCTTTTTAAAAATAACAAATAGTCCTTTTGAAAGCATTTTGAGATGTAGCTTAGAGTGTCATAAGAGAGTTGTGATGTGCTTAATTGGGGCTTGTCTAGCAGATTTTGATGACTGTAAGTGGAATCTTATAAAGCTCTCATGTGCTGATGAAAAACAGGGGTTGTTAGACTCAAAAGCCACAGTGTAAACAGGTTTGTATTACCTATAAATTCCAAGACAGGAACTAGCAGGTAGTGACTGAAGAGTAAACTAATTGCTTACTTAAATGTTATATTTTCATTGCCATTTCATGCTTAAAAGAAATCTGGTGAGAACACCAAATGTCGTGTTATATAGCGTAAATTATTAAGGTTAACTCAACATACAGGTTCCAAATAAAGTGATTGGATGTATTTTGTATTTAAAAAGGTGAAGATGTATATAAGTAAATTCACACCTGAAATAAGCACGAATAATCTCATACCTTCAACAAGTGAAGCCTTTGCTTTATGCTAAGATAAAGTTTGATCTCTGTTTCTGCTGTCTGCTTTGTGCAGTCTGTGGGGGAAAATGAGGCATGGTTTAGTGTTGATTTTGGATTTGTTATGTAATGAAGTTTAGTTCAGTGCATGTTTCATTAATTTACTGACTCCCTAGTTAGTAGGCAGGGCAATTTACTTGAAGTGTTTATATTCAGTTTTGTCCTTCTCATTTTCAGCAGCGAAGATGAACCCCGCCTTAAGAAGCCAAAAACTGAAGATGAGGAAGAGAGCTTCAGCATCCTAAAACTTGCTGAAGGCAGTATTACCTCTGTAAGCATATTTTTACAAATCTGATTAATAAGGTGGAAGATTAATTCTCAATTATTCTGAATATACAGAATTCCTGACTAAAGGAGGGTTTCTAGCTGAAACATGACTGAAATACTGACACTTGTACATTTGAGTCTCTGCTGGAGACTATAAGGACAACTTTTTCTGCCCTTAAGCATATGTTAGCACAGGTTTCTGTCAGTCTTGGATATTTTAGGACAGAATTCTTTCCTGGTGTTTAGAACTCTAAAAGGCAAGGCTGAAGATCTGAAGAAAACAGAATCTCAGAATTGGAGTTCAGTGGTTAAATTTTGTTCTTGCTGTCTTTCATATCATCTGCGACAGAATTTGCCTCTGTATATTTAATTAAAGGTATTGCTGAGATTTTAGACACTGTTCTCTGCATAAGTTGGGGTTCTAAATCAGAAATTTGGCTTTATCTTGCTGCTAGATCTAACTTAATTCTATGGGTAGGGGAGACCTGCATCATAACTGTGGCCTTCCTTTAGTTGAATTTTTTTTCCTATTATGGGAAAAAAAGAGATTTCTTATTGAGATGATTTCACTTGTTTTCAACCATGCTATTCTTTAAGGTTCATTTTTTTAAAATGCGTTATTGATATTTATAAAAGATTTAAAATCTAAAACAATTTCAATATTCTGTACTCCTAATATAAGTTTCCGATATTTCCTGAAAAATGGCATTGCCAGATTTAGAAGAAACATGATGAGACCAAGCAAGCTTACTAAAAGGTCCACTGTGCATTAACACACACTGGAAGACTTAGATTTTATGAGTCTGCATGCAGAGAAGTGTAGAGCTTCTGTTTCCATATTAAAGCTGAAAGAAATGCAAAGATTCTTGTTGCCCTGCAAGAAGAGAGAGATGGGTATTGGCAGACAATTGTATCATTTTTGTACCTTTGTAGGTAGGCAGCGTTAACCCAGCAGAAGATTTCCGAATTCTGCTGAGGAAGAGAAATGCTGACTTCAAAGACGGTAAATGACTTTTTTCTATCTTAATTGTATTGATGGCATCTTCAGGGTTCAGTAAATGCAATCCCTTTGTCTAAACATAAGTTTATAGTGCTATGTGAGTTGCTCTGGAATTTACAGCTTAGTTTCTAGTGCCACTTAGCAAAGGAAGGTGTCACTTGTAATTCCCATGTCAATACTTGCCTTCCCCAATTAAGTCTCAGGTACCTGTGTTTGAGTAAAACAGCACTAAACAGCTACACTGAGGCACCTGAGCAACCCCACAGATGTTTCTAACAGAACATCCCTTGGTAATCACTGACTGCTTCATTCAAACTGAGTCTCAGCTTCTCATTCCCAGGATCTATCTGGCTTGATGTGGAGGGCTGTTGGCTATGCGCAGTGTGAGAAACCTGTCTTCTGCAGTCTACAGAAATAATTTCTTACTGCTTGTGAGCAAAAGAAAGCACAGGTGACGTTAGGGTGCTATAGGCAGGTAGCATGTGCGTATGAAAGATGACAGGAGGCTCTGTGTGCACTGGCTCTATCCTCAGCATACAGCAAGACAAGGGTTTTGATGCAGAGGAGAGGAAGAATACAAAGCACAGGTCAGGCACTGTCTTGCACGCCCCAAGTCTGAAAATGCAATGGAACTATCATTTGTTTGTATGGCATTTCCCTAGTGGAATAGCCATACAGAGATACATGTAATCCACGGGTGTCTTAAAAAGAATGCACAAGATGGATGGGGTCCTTTATCTTTTAGAGGGTGGTTTGAAGGTTGTGGCAACGTAAACTTGATCTGCCAAATAGTCATTAACGTAGCATTTATTTTCAAAGAAAGATTTGCAGAGGTGCTTAAGTGAGGTGCTAGGTATTTCAGTAAGGCATTTGGTCCTTTTAGACATAGCTGAGGGGTGTGTTGAGTAGTATATTAACTTGGGGTATAGTCTGTTGAAGCCTACGTAGCCATTTCTCTCCAGAATTTCCAGACTTGTAAGCCAGCTAGCTAGCTTTTTACATGGAATTTGTATTAGATCCAGAAGAAATTGAAAATATATTTGGAATTGTGTTCTTAAATCTCAGACGTATTAAGATGCGGTAAAAAAGCATTGTACAACATACTAGAATACAGACACTGTGAAACAGTTGACTACTTTGTTGCAGTAATAAATTTTATCATGTAGGAAAGCTTTAAGGCAGAAATGAGTATAGTGATTACCCTTGGAGGTGGCTTAACTAAAGAGTGCTTAAATATGTCCACTCGGTAGCTGTGCAAGATAGGTAACTGCAGTACATGTTTGGAAGGTTCTGAAATTCTGAGCAATTTGCTTTTATTCTGTGTGATCTGCTCTGTAATGATAAGGTGTACTTAAACAGAATGTAGTGCAGTCACCCATTTAAAGGAGGGATAGGAGCCACTTTAAATAAAAACATGCTGTGCATATTATCTTTTTCTTCTGGCTAATCCTTTTTATGCTTTAGAGCCTTTTAGGTTGCTTAATACATAAAACATTGCAGGCATGTTTTTAATGGCTTGGTGTATTGCACTCTGGTTATGTAAACAGGTTAATGGCACACATCCTCTTCAGTTCCACAGCAAGTCTCTCACCAAAATTGTCAAGTTAGGAGTACCAGAGGATGCCAAGGGGATTTTTTTTCTTTTTAAACAGCTTGTAGGAAGTCCTAATGGTGTATTTATCATCAAAAATGAGTACCAATACATTTCCTGCCATGCCCCCACTGGGATTTGATGATCAGGATTTGTGCCATTCCCCACAGAAGCCTAAGTGCAAGTTGGTCCATGTCTGATGCTGTGTCTCACAGCAGACCAGAGCAGGAGAAATGATGCATTCAGTGTTAGTGAGAACTGGGGCACTAATATGTACATACATATTTTTAGAAAATCAAAGATTTTCAAATTGTTAAGGATCTTAGGGATAGGTTTTCTCAGACTGGCAGCTCAGTTCCTGAAACAGTAATTACCTTTGGTTTTAATTGACAACTGTAGTTTATTACAGTAGGGACCTACTTAAGGGTTACATGATGAGTCGGGTTATATGGTGTCACTTAGTGGTTAATGTTGATGCTCATGTAACTAGAATTGTGTTCCGCTCTAGATATCTTTACTTTCTTATTGGCATTCATGGCCAGAGAGATGTCATTTTATGCAGGTCTTATTTTGAGCAGGTTACAAGTACACAGTCCTCACAAAGAGATGTCTTCTGATAATACCTTCTGATGTTTTTGTCAAAGAATGCACATAAAATAGATTAGTTTACCTGAGTAGAATCTAATCATTGCTCCCAAGGATGTACAATGAGTTTCTTCATTGCTGTGGCTGCAAAGAGGATTCTCAAATGCTGTGAGTGCTTGCCATCTATTTAATGCCAAAGGAGTAGCCACATGACTAGCAATTCATCCTGTTGGACTCTTTAGATGTTTCCATCCATGTCTGCATCTCTGGAGAGCAGATCGTGTCTGATGTGGTATGTTGTATCTTCATAGGCTTCTGTAGAAGAAGGATCAGGGGAGTAAAGAAAATATACTGACACATACATAGTATTTTCTTTGATTTGTAAATTTTCTGTGTGAGTTTATAGGCCAGATTTCATTGCATCTTACAGGACTCCTGTCTGAGAATATGATGTCTGAAGGCCTGTAGTTGAAAAGCTTTTNTTTTAGTTTAAAATTTTTTTTTTTTTTTTTTTTTTATTTTACTGATTGTCAGAAGGGAGAGAAATCTGCAATGACAGCTCAGCGGTTTATGGACATAAGAAAAAATATCCAGAGACAAACTGTACCAAACTCTCATTTTTATATTTATAGAAATTTTGTTAATATTTTTACTCTTAGGCATTTCTAGAAAAATACAGTTAAAGGAGTCAATAATTGCACAAGAACAAGGATGATACTTTATTGCAAGATTTTCTGTAGAAATAGGTATAGTTAATTACCTTTCTGGACCTAAGTTAGTTTTTAGAAAAGCTAATATATTAATTTCATTTTTTCTTGGCATGTTTTTGCAGTTTGTCTGCATTTTTATCTGACTGGATGTTTTTGCGTATTTCGGAGACTATTCATGCTCTACTGCTAGGTAGGCCAGATGCAATGACTGGTTTGAAAATGATTCAGTCATCAGAAGAGTATTTGCAAACCAAATACTTGAGTATATAGAATCACTTTGAAGTTTTCTGTGTATCTGCTTCACAGAGAAGATGAAGCCAGATTCGACTTTGAAGGGCACAGCAATTGGGTGAGACTCAAAGCTCTGAGTTGCAACAAACAGAATTTGAATTAGATGTTATGGGAAAAAGATAATAAAGATCACAATAATGGTACTCAAATAAGGAAAGAAGGGCCCAGAGAACTTGGAGACTCTCCGTCTTTTAAGCTACATGGAGCTCAAGACTGTGGATCACTGAGCCACCTGGTTCACAGGTGACAAACAGTGACCTGTTTTTGAGTGTGAATTGGGGTCACATGTCCTTCAGACATCCAGCTTAAATCATTCTGATCCATACCCACAGGTTATTTAGAGAGATCATTTCAAAATTGAACAGCATCTCACAGGATATTGTAGTAGTTCAACAGCTTTTAATTTTAAAATTCTTATTTCTTGGCTTAAAGATGAAGGAAGTCCTCAAAACTTAGGACAGTTTTCAGTTCAGAATTTTTCTTCTTTCCAATTATAAAAAGGGTATACTTACAGAGCAGTATTTTAAAATTACCAGGTGTTTTAACTGATTTGTCAGTGATTCTTACTTTAAGCACTGTCCCTGAATACAAATCATTACCACCAGCAGCAAATAAATCAAATGATTGACAACAACAGGAGGCTTTTGTCTAAGAAAGAACTGTTTTCTTAACCTGATCTATTTTTGTAGAGGGGGGGGAAATCCCCAAGGAATTGAACTTGGACTGTAATAATAGACAGTTTTGTCTATTATTATTGTGTAATCTGGTTGGCATAGTAATCAAGACCAAGAACTGAACTGAACAAACATGAAAATATAACTACACTTTTGTACTATAACTGTTCAGCGATAACAAGTGAATATAATTGTTCATGGCATATTTCACAGGAAATGACAGCACTACTGAATGTATTTTAGTAGGAAATGTATCTGAATGCCAACGGGGAAGGGATTAAATTCTGTTAGAACTAAAAGATCTTCTATGATTTTTTTTTCCTGCCATTCTCCAACCTTTAATAGCTACATTTGTTATCTAACCAGTCAGGCACGGTAGAAGGAGGAAACAGGAGATTAAAATTTTTTGGGATGTTCTGCAGAATGTGGTAGTTATTAAGAGTGGTGAAATTCCTGTTAGTGCAAAATGTAGAAGTCTGTTAGTTCACTTCCTTAAATATGTGTGTGGAATGAGGTAAGTTGGGGGGGGAAGGAAAAGAAGTTATAATTACACAGCAGTGGCCTGAATAGGCTGTCAGTTTGTAACTCAAGGACCTACTGTTCAAAACTTCAATGCCTGAAATTTGTCTGGGACACATCAGAATTAATGCTTATCACAGCTTAGTTGAAAAGACATCTTTATGTGGAATATGCCTTGCTCCAAAAACAGGATCATCTATTTTTTTGTAGCACCCAGACCCAAAGATTCAGACTAATGAAAAGGCAGCAGGAAATCAACGAAGTTCTCAGACCTGGAAGTGTGAAGGAACAGAGTCCACTTCAAAAATTTCCAGTTATAATCCTTATCTGCTGTCTCTGGTATTGTCTTTGGCCCCTTGAAATAATTTGGTAGTCAAATCACAACACAGGAATTTTCTCTATTCTAGATTCATTGGCCTATCGTTTAAGGGAGACCAATGCACAGAACCAGCTTTAGCCAAGCAGTTTCAAGATGTTAGAGGAATCTGACTTAAAATACTGTTGCCATGTAACCTGTTTGCTGCATATATTATGGTCTTTCAATGCCTAGTAAAGTGTTTTAGGTTTCCTTTGGTTCCTTACAACAGATTTCAAAAGCAGGCAGCTCACAGTCAGTAGCAAGAAGACGTCTTTTCTTCTGATGGCTGCCAGGGCAATCAAATGGAAAGTGATTTTAAAAAAGTAAATGCAAAAGAAGTGGTAGAGTGTCTGATAATTTCAAACAGTATGTGCTGGAATCATTCTGACAATAAGGACTTTTATTGCACCCTCATAGTGCCTGGGGTTTTAATTTAACACATCAATGAAAAGGCAGTGTTTAAAAAGCTACCACCACCACTGAAAACACCAGCAAGACTTGCTTTTATTAGTGCAATTCATAAGAAATTAGAACATTTAATGAGAAAATCATTAACCATGAAAAAAATGGACTGACTTAACTTGGGGAGCTTAAGTAGTGAGGCTTCAATTGAGTTTGTCAGCTACTGGTGAAATAAATAGAGAGTGAGCTGATCACCTCTGGCACAGTAGACACTTCAGCACACTTTCTTGTGTTATAGCTGCTGTTGAGCAGAACTATTATCAGCCTCCTTTTCTAAAAATTGTCAAAAACTAGTGGGAGAATATCAAACATGCCTTGTTTAGCTCTTTTCAGAGATGGTGTCCTTCAGATTCAGTTCAATTAGGCATTTTATAGAAAATAATGTAACAGCCTGTGCTGTCTGCTTACAGTGAGCAGAGTGGAATACAGTCCTTAAACAATGTCTCCTTCTCCGTGTGTTCACTTCTCCTTCTCTTCCACCACTCTGGGAGATGATTTTCTCTGTTGATGTATCCTTAGCTGAAATACTTGCAGTGACAACTGTGCCCATAACATCTGGACATAGGAAGGGCTGTAGGTCAGGCGAAAGGTTCTGCTAATCCAGTAACTGGTTTTTAACAGTACAAGAACAGGACAGGCAGATGCTGTGACTTGTTCAGAATGCCGTCTTGAATTTTCTTCCTCAATGGCAACATCACTGGTAATCTCCATTGATAGAGATCCTCTTTTAAGAATTATAAGAACTTGTTCAAAAATTGTTTTAAGCTGTTAGAACCTCAAGCATCTGACAGCAGCCTGTGGTGAAGGGGTTAACTGGTTTATGTTTAAAGAGGTACTTTTTTTTTTTTTTTTTTTTTTAGTTCTTAACCCAACTCTTGTTTTGAGAGAGGCAGGGAACTATCAACTCCCTGTTCATCTTTTTCAGAATGTTTCTGAGTTTATAGATTACTGTTGTATCCTCCTCACACTTGTCTTTTCCCAGGCTGAGGTGTCTGCCAGAGGGTAAAATTGGACAGTTCCTCATTTGTAATTAAACATGAAGAAAGTAAAGTACTAAAATCCATCAGAAATTAGTAGGGCTTGCAGAGCTCTTGAGTGACATTTTTACTTGTCTTGTTTGCAGTGGTTTACAGCTATCTACCTTTTAGGAGCTGAACAGTAAGGATAAAACTGGTGTTCCCCTTCTTTTTGGTACAGTTCTCACTGTTTACCTCTGCTTCTTTCTGTCAAGCATGCAGTTTATAATACTTATGTCTATAATCATAAACAGTGTTGCCCTGATGAAAAAAATCATCGAACTACCTGTATGGAGACAAGATGTACTCCAATGTCGATAACAATAAGGTAGTCTTTTAACTGCTACAGGTCTTTTAACCCTACAGGTGTTGTTTTGACATTATTGCACCTTCCTTGTAAATTTTATTGAAATATGCATCTATTTCAAAGGATGTTTAGGGGATATGCTGGTGTTGTAGAACATAACCTCCCTAAGCTTTAGGATCCTGAATTTTCTGGGTTTACTTTTTATCAAACAAACGAGGCCAGTGCTTTTTTCCTTGGCTTTCTGGGAAAAGACTTTTGCCTTGGACATGCTTGCGGTTCTTCCTCGTGTATCTAGCTATTCCAGAGAGTCTGAAGTAATTCTCAGTAGCTGAGATAACAATAATCAACTTTTGTAGCTTGAGGCATTGTGGGTATGATTAACTATTTAGATGTGTCTGGAATAGAGAGAAACATGTAAAAGAAAAGTGGGGAGGTTTTCCTTGAAAGTGTGCATCCTTTGATTTATTTATTTATTTCTCCTTGTCTTCCAGTGAGTCAGCAGTTGATAAACCGCATTGATCAGTTCCTGGAAAATAAAGGTTCACAGTACTACATGAAAGGGATTGATTGTATCAGAGTTTTCAGAGAAGAGGCCATGAAGGTAATGTTAATATGTGAATACTCTTATCTCTTTCAAATCAAAGTCATGATGGGCCTATTTGCTGTATTAGAAATTTGATAATTTATTGCTGCAGCAAAAAGAATTGATTTTTAGATTAAATTATGTTTGAAAAATTTAGAAAGAGTTGCATTTTATGGAGGGTTTTATTCTTACTAGAATAGGGACTGGCTTCTCTGGTATTATTTGCTGTTGTTCATTTTCTTTTAAACATAAAACAGAAGGCCTGTGACCTGATGCTGGTATAAGAAAAATAAGCAATCCTACAATTTTCTTCTTCAATAAAGCTATTTACAAGGAAGTCTTTCTAGCTTTCTGAAAGGCAGTTTTTGTGGCTCACCTTTCCTTAGAACTCGTAGTTTTAATAGAGGTAAAACCCAAATTCTGTAGTGACTTTTGCATTCACTGTGTTAGATGACTCATGAAGAATTAAGTTTGCTCTTTAGCAGTTTAAGCATTTTTTGTTTACCATTGCTGGTTGTTTTTTTTTTCAGCTGTCCAAGGTGCAGTGCTTTAATGACTTTCTGCAGGCCCTGAAATCAAAGTTGGAAGATAAAGCCTTAGCTGATTTCTGGGAGATCATGATACAAGGTAGGATGGCATTTAAAAAAAAAAAAAAAAAAAACCAAACAGTTTCTAATTGTATTATCCATTTATTCGTTATGTAAGAGGAAAACTTTGTTAGCAATGGGACACTTAAATTACCCCACAGCAGTATTTTGATATGGTTCATTCCTGAAGCCTGTTTAAAAATGTCTAAAAAAATCTTTCATGTTGCAGCTCCCTTTTCTGCACTAATAGTTTCATATCAGCAATATTCATAATGCCTTGCCAAGTCTTGTCGCAATGGTAAATTAATTGTGGAAGAAGAGAGACAAATTAAATGTTACGGAGTAAGGAGAAGGAGGCACAATTTCAGCTGAATTTCAGAATAAATGGAAGAAACTCATGCAGCAAAGATCTAAAAAGATTCTTCCAATTTAAGCTTCACAAAAGTCATAGATAGCATTGAAATATGTCACTGATCATTTTGTATTTCAGCAGCCTAAAAGACAGAATATGTGGTAATATGACACCTACCTATGATTAAACCAGGAGATACCAGGCAGTGCCATTCTAGAAGACATTCAGAGACTACGCAAGTGATAAATAAAGGAACATTTTCACAAATACAAAACACAGTAGACTAAAAAAACCGTATCTTACGTCATACTCATGTTTTTAATTGAAACCAATGCTAAGAAAATTTGTTAAATGCCCAGCTGTATCTCTTAAGGGTTCATGGTATAAAATGCAGTGATGTGTTTTTGTATAGTACCTTTCAAAGTGATAAGCTCCAGGCATACTGTAATGTCTACTTCATCCAAGTTTTGCAAAATACAGGATAGGAATTTGTTTAGTAACCTGAAAAAACAGCACAAGACAACACCGACAAGAACTTATATTCAGTAGTGTTGTAAGGGACCTTCTCTGAAGAAAATGGAAAAAAGAAACCAATAAACCTTGAAAGCAGGAAACTTAGATCTTTCAAAGCCATGCCAGAATAATTTTTAGGTAGTATGAATCAGAGTTTTTGACGAACTGGAGTATATTTTTGAGGGGAAAAAACCCCCACCAGACCAACAAAGAGACATGATATTTTCATATAAAATAGAGTATCTTTTCTTGAGAGCATAGTGAAAAGAAATCATGGTGCTTTATGCATAATCTAACTGCTCTCAGTAGGCAGCTGAAATTGCATTTTGCTTGCTGCTACCAAGAGGAGAAGTCCTGTTGCCCCTGCTTCTTGCCACATGACCCATCCCCTCTTTTCTACCAAATGTGGTGTGCATTGGGCCTTGTCATGAGTGAATGTAGTCACCAAAAGGGGATGGATGTAAGTTAATGAGTTAGTGGCTCAGGAGCAAGGCAGGTCTGTTTGACAAGTTCACTTATTTCATGAAACTCTGCCCCGGGGTTCTACGGGCATTACACTTGTGCTGCTGCTGAACCTTTAGGAATCTACAGTTCTTTGCTCTCACACCCACAGCTGCTTATTCAGGCACAAGCATTTGTGTGGCCAAGTGGTGAGGAGATTTTTTGGGGGTAGGAGCAGAGGGCAGGTTCACTGCACAGGATGGAGGTACTGGCACAAGCAAGGAGCCAGGTTGGCTAGGACCAGCACTTTGGTAGTCAAGACTCTCTAAGTAATCACAGCATAAGTGTCTGTATGCTAGGAGTTAATTTTTTCTAAGGACCTAAGAGCATGCTGTGAATGACTAAAAGTGTAA
The DNA here is from genome assembly GCA_013396775.1 of Cephalopterus ornatus. Classification (NCBI taxonomy): domain Eukaryota; kingdom Metazoa; phylum Chordata; class Aves; order Passeriformes; family Cotingidae; genus Cephalopterus; species Cephalopterus ornatus. Next base: position 368,438 of record VZRE01013665.1, on the reverse strand, counting down.
TTTCTAATAGATTTTCAGCATTTCATCTGTGATCTATGATTTCAGTGTCTCATTAGTTTGATTGTCATAATATTAGCAGTTTCCTAAATGGATACTTCCACAAGCTTATGAATATGCTCATTAATTTATTTTTATATCATAGTTTATATCATAGTTGACTCATTTATGCAAGTCACATTTTCCTTTGAGCAATATTTTTTCTTTTTTTTGCTGGTAATGATGACACATTCAGAAGTTGGAATTTGGAACACGTTTTTCATTTGTAACATTAGGTGCATTTTTGGGAAGCCTTCTAATGATATTTTTATACATCTTTTTCATTTTTCAGACAGAATTTCTTTGATCAGTAAAGATGAAGCACAGGAAAGTTCGGTGACCAGCGAAGAGGCTGAAAAGGTATCTTTTTTTAAATGAGCATCTGTTTGTATAGAGACCTTGCTGTGGAATAGAAGACTTTCTTACATGGATAAACCTTCAGATCAATGAAATAGGAGCAATATGAAGTAATAAGAGTGTCCTTTTGCCACACAATTGAAATTGCTCCAATTCAGAGCAAAAATATTTCCTTAGCATGTACCATGATGTTTTAATTTAATTGGTCTTTAGAAAGTAGCATGTATTGACATTATCTGAAAATATCCTCTACAGAGAGTAGAAGCTTCAGCAACTCAGTGTAGTGGAACAGCAGTATACTATTTACATATGCAAGATCACTATTTGAACTTCATAGAAAGAAATGTCTTCTCATGGGTAGCACGAGCTCAAAAATCAAATACTTTTTATTGTCTAAACATGTTGGGACCTCCAGCTGTTGATGTTGCTATGGCTAGTTTTCGCAATATGTGCAATGATGCCAATATTTTCCACTTTATGCAGCCCTTCTGATTGATGGATGTCATAGTCAATGCTGGTGTTATTCATGATCATATTAGATCCTTTCGGAAATGAGAGTTTTGGAGTACTTGCAGGTATAATTCCTACAGATATATAGCACTTCAGTAACTGCAGTGATGAATGAAGGATGTCAGTGTTACAAATGACTGGATTCTAACAGGCAGAATGGTGCCTTCTGTTTGGAATAAAGCAGAATTCAGAGGTGCTGTCAAAAATTGTATTTGTGTGGAGAGGGTAAGATGGGAATTTTTGTATCAGGCTGCTAGTTTGGGAGAAAGAAGGTCCTTGTATTACAGACCCCCCGAAGGTAAACCTGTGGCTAAAATCACTCAGTATTTTGCAGAGAAGTAGGTTTTATAAAAGATGCCACATTGATTTTTGCCGCTTTCAGGCCTTCCATTAGCAATAGGCAGAAGTGTGTAGAAGTAGGTTCTCAATGAATTAATTAATGAGCAGGAAAAGGTTGTAATTTAGAAACTGCTTTTTTCATCTGTAACAATTTACCTCAAGGTGAAGAAGGCACAGAAATGTCATGAAAATGAAAAGCTAACAAACTAGGAGTCCAGAAGGCTGAGCACATGTGCAGGGTACAAATGACAGAGTATGATTTTTCTAGACATGAAGGACCTACTGGCTGTTTCTCATTACACATAAATGTATAGAGCAACTTTTTTCCCCAGTGGTGGTTTTAAAGAGTATCAGGATTTTTTATTTATTATTTATTTCAAGTGCTATGAATTTACTTGGAAACTTCTTAAGACAACATTCTTCTTGAGATCTTTACTTTCTAGTCTGAAACTACCATTGATGCTCAAAAAATATGCTAATGCTGTGTGAAATAGCTGTTCCTTAAGGAAATCTCTACTAACCATCAAGACTGTACAGCATTCTGTTGTCTTAACTGTGAGCTTGTGGAAGCTAAAAAATACTTGCCTGCATAGGAATGCAGCACAAATTATAGAGTACCAAGGACTAATTTACAGCTGCCAGACTAAGCTAGCATAAAGCATTTGTTGAGTGACTTCAAATTTACATTTCTGTTTACCATCATCCTACAATCAGCCACATGTTGCAATACAGGAAACTATTTTGTGATTGATTGAAGGTCATACAACAGCCGTATCTTCCCATTAAACTGGGGGAATGAGAGAGCACAAGAAATCAGCTCTGCAGCAGAGTTCTCTAACATGGCAGTTACCTTAAATTCCAGAGTAATTGGGTTGCATCTCTTTGCTAACGAGGCAGTCGGCAGTCCTGCTTACTCACTAGATAACCACCTCCCCACACATTGTCCAAATCCAAAATCAGAACCCTAATTTGCCATTGTCCGTCAAGGGCTCATATGACATTTTACTTAAACTGTAAGACTGCACATTCTTGGAGTAAGATCTGCAGGGATAGAAAATTTTGTCTTGAGGTTATGGTGCTGGTCTAAAATCTAGTCCTCTTTGGTCCAGTTAAACCCAGTCACAGGTTTCCCATATGATACTAAGTCAGCATTTTCATAGGTTGGCAAAAGCGGTTCATTTGTTTTCTGTACTGAAAGACAATATCCTTCACTAAAAGATTATATTGGATTTTTCAAATATCCCTCAATAGAGTAAGAGGCAAGTTTTCTTCACCTCTGTAATAGGTCACGTGCAAGCCTGTAGGTCACAGGCTTGGCTGTCAGTGTGGTCCTATGTGACACAAAAGCCTTTTCTCTTACATCCTGGTTCCTATCTGATAGTAGTTTCAAGACTGTTTTGGCTCCAAGATTTCAGGTTTTATAGGCTGCTTATTAGAGAGCTAACATGTCAAAGTTTCCTTTTTCTTTTTTTTTCGCTTGAGGTAGCAATAGCCAGAAGTGGATAGAAGTAGGTTTTCCATGAGTTAGTTAATAAGCAGCCAAAGATTGTATTTTAGAAACTGCTTTTTTCATCTGTAACAAGTTAGGTTATCCATGCATGTTTTCCAGTCACTGAGAAAATGATTTTAGATAGTTTTGTTGGGTTTTGCGTTTTTTGTAATAGCGGAGGTACTCTTTTTAGAGCATGGTTTTTAGGTTAAAAGAGCAGAAATGTCAAGTGCTTTTTCTGGTTGCGTTGAGGAAGATAATGGATTTCAGCACAGCTATTATATGTAATTTCCTTTTGCATAAATGTAAAACAGGTTTTTGGAAAAACCCCAACTTTCAATATTCAGCGCTTGATGGAAATTTCAGGTTTCAATTTATTGCAAATCTTCATCGTATATTTCTCTAGCTTTTAGCTTTCTTCACATAATTTAGTGTGAGAAAGCTAATTTTGAAAACTTTGAAAAATGTGCTGCTTTCAGAAATGCCATTTGACTCTTAATTAAGTGTGTAAAAATGAAATTTGATCTGGCACAAAAAGCCTTCCAGAGCTGACAATGTCATTAGCTTTTAGTTTCATAGTATGTGCTTTATATTACTACTAGATTAGTAGATTAAGAACTCTTCCAACAAAAAAGATACACAGACATACAGCATCTTGAAATTTTAATTCCTTCTGTCCTTGTCACATTCTGTTTTTTTAGCTACAAAATCTGTATGTAACTTGAACTCAGCATGTTAAAACGTGTGTTGTGTGTGGAGTGAGCTTTGTACGTTCCTCTTGGATGTTGCTGTTTAGGATGTAGGAAAGGTCTGACCTTTGGGTTCTGAGACAAATAGGCAGAGGTTGTCTACATCCTCTGTCTTTGGCGTTAACCAAATGCAATGTATTTGCTTTTCATCCTAGTGCATGTGATATCTGGTTCTTTCCCACAAGTGGGATGCAACAGGTAACGTCGTGGTATTTTATCCCGTGCCTAAAGCTGTCACCACTCCTCTAGAGAAGGATCAGAATATTTTATTTCTTTAAAATAGGACTTAAGATTTTCACAGGTCAGGTATATTGTCTCAGAGATTGGTGGTGCTGGTAGGGATCCCATGGCCTCTTACACAACCTCCGTGGCTGTTACAGTTCAGGTCCTCAGCTGAACAGCAGTTTGCTTTCAGAAACCATCTGTTTGCACAAAAGAGTTGCATTAACTCTGAGCAGGTATTTGTAGCCTGTTTAATGTGGTTATTTTCTAATTAGCTGTTCTCTTCCATCATCTAGAGTAATACTGAAGTTGTTTCTGACTTAAGGGTGATGGAACTGAAAGTCATGGAAAGTGGCTTTTCTGCCTCCTCATCACATCTATCTTTTGTCTGGGGCACGGTTGTTCCTGGCTCTGTATGTTTGTTCTGGTGCATTTTAATAAAGAAAAAAATATTATATTAAGGATATTGGTAAAAAGATTGTAACTAAAACTTCTAGACAACTGGATGCTTTTTTAAGAGTTAAGTATTGGTATTCTTTTCTACCATTCCAGCTAATTTTTTTATTTTAGCCTAAGAGAAAAATAGTTCAGAGGTAGCAGTACTCTAGGTATTGTCTGTATCTTTGATTTCAGTTATTGTAGTATCTGAGCAACTTACCTTTGTCTTCTGTTTATGAATGTCGTGCTTTAAGTGAAGGGCATATAGTGAGTTGTATCAGCAGCTACAGCAGTACAATTTTATGTAATGAATTTTCTAATTTTAAGGACTGGCATTCTAACTGTCTTGCATGTTTGAGGGTGGGTTTTTTTTTTAATTCATGTCTTTGTTCATTTGTTAAATGTTAATTGAATTAAGCGGGGAAACTTCTACACAGAACTAGTTCTGTGTTCAACAGAGAACTTAGAATGTTGTACATAGGAAATGTCTAAAGTCATTGGTCAGCTCATGTATGTATTTATATCAGTGGGAGGCGGTTTCTTATCCTTGAATATTTTGTAGCTACACACAATATTACCTTTTAAAATTTTTTTTTTTTTTTTTTTTAAAGCATAAACATAGCCAAACTGTAGCGGACAAAATTTCCATCTAACCCAGAATCCCATGTTTGACAGCAGACAAAAAGGGATGGGTAGGGGAAAGTGTACAATCCCAGGCTCCAGCCACTGATGTCTCAAGAACTTTTTGTGCTTGAGGTTGTTTCTGTGAACTTAGTAGACTTCAAATGATTTCTCTTCTATGAATTTTCCCATCTCCCCCTGAGACTAGGGACTAATATTTGCAGCACCCTTATTGTAAGGTGTTCTACAGCCTTAACCATATGTTATCTGAAGAACCATATCCTTTTGTCTAGTTTTTGACACCTTTCACCATAAAATCCTTTAAAAGCAAGTTTATGAAATTTCTTGTAGTTTAAGGTGATTTTGGAGAGTGGAAACCAGAAAAAAACTTTCTTCATGATTTTTAATTACAGGTGGATTTGTTTTGCTACACAGAGGAGACATTCTGTTAATTTAACCTTAAATGCTCTCAGCTTTGTCAGAATCACATAAATACATTTGTATTTTCAGTTCTTGGCTCGGAAAGAAAGTAAAAATGAAACTGTGCCTCCCACAGATGAAGGTGGTGATGTTGATGATTTGGTGAGTACCATAAAGATATGATGTGGCTTTAGAGTTAAACTGTAACAGAAAGGTGCAATGAGAGAGCACGAGTACTTCTTAAAGCAATAGATTAGAGTGCATGGCTTAAAAACACTAAAGGAATTGAGTCAGAAAAGAGCTAACCAGGTGTGTAATTTCATGATGGCAAATACTATGTTACTACATAACATAGGTGTTTACATAGGCAAAATGTGTCCTTTAGTGTGTTTCAAAACAGCCAGTGAGGCTGCTCATTTGATAGTGGATTGTTATAATTTACTATAATAGCATTTAACAAAGCTTGTATTTCTTGATCAGCTATTTGTGTGGGTGGAAAACTAAAAATTGTTTAAGAAAAGATGTTTTAATTTTCTCAAACTTCTCTGTATAGACTTGCTGAAATTCAAGGATTTCAAGAGGGTTTTTAATAAATATTTTAGCCATCTTTTACAGGCCGATTCATTACAAGTCTGACTCCAAGGCTTAAGCTGATTGTGTAGAGGGTTTTGAAGAAGCTTCAATAACAGACAGATTTCTACTTTTGGATTGTACTTTTTAAAATTTAAAAATTGCACGTATGTTTATAGGAAGATGAAATTTTTAGGTTTGCCTTTGTACTTTACAGAAGCTTAGTAATAAGCTCTATGCAATCCATTTATGTTACATGATAAGGATTTCCAAATTTGCTGTGTATTGTAAGTGCTAAACACACGTAAGACATAACTTGAATTCATTGCTGCTCCCTTCAAATATGTTTGTTCTGTTTGCAGCTGGACATGATGTGACTGGGTGATATATGGCGACTATACAATCAAAGTTTTGGAAGAGATCTCCCTGTGAGATGGAGCACAAAAAAAGATGCTAATGAGAAGATAACACATCCCTCTTTATTTTCTCAAATGAGAGCAGAAATCCCAGGAACACTTCCAGTTGCTATAAATGTCATCTGACTTTTCAAAACTAGAACAGAAGACTGAAATGATTTGAAGTATTTGGGAAGTAATAATAGCTTTAAGACATCTTTTTTTTTTCTTTAGAACACTGAGTCTAGCTTGTCCTTGGTATTGCTTTCAGCTAAACACTACTAAATTTAATGAGAATCTGCTCTCATGCCTGAAGTTCTTGTTACATTGCCTGGGAAGGAAGACAGAAATGTCACAGTGAGGTTACCAGGTCATAATGAATCTTTAGTGGAGATAACCCCTTAGCATTATTGTTACAGAAAGGAAATAGTCACTATTTTCATGCTTTTAAAGAAACCCCAACCAACCTAAAACAAAAACAAACTAACAAAAAACAAATTAGAAAGTGGGTGTGTTGGGGGGAAAAACAGGAAAAAATTCTAGGCCAGGGACTCGCAAAATAGTATTTTGAAATACACAGCAGAATCTAAAGCACACAGCAGAGCCACATGTGCTGATTTTGCCACACTGTACCCAAATCAGTAATTATGGTCATTTCTATACTACAGGTTCTCTATTCTGTCAGCTCAGCAGCAACTCTAAATCTGTCCCTTTCTGTTACACTTTTTCTTCTTTCATGTGCTGGGATCTTTGATTTGTTTAGGCTTTTAAGTAGTACAGTTACTGCAAACACACCTGGTGCTAAAGGCAAGAATGAATCAGTTATATCTGTTTCATACACTGCTGATAACTGCTAACACAGAGTAGAAGAATCTGTGAAAGCTGTGCACTGACACCTGTGACAGATAGCTGATAATAGTTAACACTAGTAACCAGGAGAGCAATCCAAAGTAGTCAAATAAAGCTTAGAAAGAGATACTCAAATTTGATTACATATGGGAGAGACAGTAATGATACCTTCACACATGCTTGTTTGTTACAACCAGATTAATTCCATTATGATAAATGTATAAACATACTGTGGAAAATGGTATTAAGATAATAATAAGAAAAAAAAATCATGACAAAATGTTGTGGAATATCTGCACTTCATACTGACCAACAGCTCCCATGCGGGAAACAGCAATTGCTTTTTGCCCCTACTTCCCTCAGCAGTAACCTGCTCTCCCCTCTCTTGCATCCTGTCCCAGGTGAGTTCATTGAAAGGGTTTCTCAAATGCAGATGGCAGGGAGTAAGTGATCTTTGCAGACCTTTATAGCATTTTATATTTCTCAACTGTAAATAAGAAATTGATCAGTGTTTTGATTGTCTTTTAAGGCCAATTTCTGGAGTACAGCATGGACTGGTTTGTTTGGGGGTTTTTTTACACTTCATTTTTGTTTGTTTGTTTAATAAAATTATTTTTAAAACTGTTTTTTGTTGTCTTCAGAACCATGTTTGCTCAAATCAGGTGACCAGCTATTAAGTACCTAAGAGAAACCAATCTAAAGCCGCTTTTCCAGGCCTACAGTGTTCACACTGAATATCAAAATTCCTCTACAGAAGCAGAGTGTAATTACTCATGCTGTTCTTTACAAACTTTAAACTTCACAACAACCCAATAAAATAATTTTTACCATATTGTAGAGATGATGAGAAAATCCTGGTCAGGACCTCAGATGAGATAGAATTACTTTGCATATCAAAATAAGGATTATGGGTTTCTGTTTCTTTTGCACTAGTTGACCACATTTCTAGAGTGTATTGCTTCTGTCAAGCAACAGACATTTAGTTCATGGAGAAGTGCTGCATAGATTTTAGTGCTGCCTGTATGGCACAGTATGTACAGGCAGGCTCAGTGTGGTAATTGAGTTGATAGTACTGAAGAGAGAAATGTGAATTTGTGACTCAAAAGAAGTGAAAGCAAATTCTTAAAAGACAAAGTGTCTTTCATTCTGCCCAGCCTTGTGGGTATCAGTTATCAGAAGCTTCTGATCTATCTTATTTAGGGTCTATCAAATAGCAGCCTGCTTTTGCATTTGTTGTTTGGCAAAGGGCCAGCTTTCAGGTTCTTATTCAATGACTGGAAGAGATCTTACACTTAGTTTGAGCTTATTTTTCAGTTATAAAGTCTGACACACTGTCTACATTGAGAATACTCATTTTGAATTGCAGTACTGGCCAGTCTTCAGAAGCACTAGAGCAGTTAGTTGTGCACTTCAAAAGCAAACATACAGGAAACACCACACAACTTTGTTTTCTTTCAAGCAGGAGAGCATCCCTTATCCTATACTTAATAGCCATAGAAATTATCAAAGTGTCTAAAAAAAAGAAAAGACTGGCTGTGATTTCATTATATGTTACTGATTTGTCTTTTCCTCTGAAAGTAATGCCTCTCTGGAAAGCTCTTTGGGTGCTACTAACATGGGGCAGTAACCTTGGTTAGCCTTGTTTGCCAAGAGATCAAAGCTTATGATTGTTGTGTATTTCTGTTAATCTACTGCTCTGATCTCTCTTTTGCTCTTTGAGCAGAATCAGCCTTGATGGAGGGGCATTGATTTCAGCATTATGTTTTAAAAGTTTTTTGTGAAAGCTAATGGTGAGAGGAGGTGAAAGAGAAAGAAATAAAGAGTTCAGCCTTTTTTCCTCTTCTCTGGCTGACCCAGTAGCTGAGCGTACCCCAACAGCTTAATTGTCGTGTCACATCAGCCTAATGTGTTGCCTAATCTGCAGGTCCTCTTCCTTCTTCTCTTCCTTAATTAGGAGTGTGGACTAAAAACCAGTATTTTGCAGTGTGGACATTGGGAGGTGGAAAGTATCCAGAGGTACTATAGCAGGAAGCATAATTAATATGTGAGGGAGCTGGGATCATAGCATGAAATTCTGAATACTCCACAGAAAAAACAAAATGCTGGTCTGGGGAGTCATAGAGGAAGAATCAGGCTCTTCTGGTGACAGTGTATCCTGAATCTGAAGTATCCAGGCCATATCAGTTATGCAAATGAAGGTGAGTGCTCTGTCACTGAGTAATGGGGTCTGCCAACTCTAACACACTTCTCAAGTTTGGTTTCATTCATTTTTGTATTCAAAAACCCAATTTGTGCTCTTAGACAGTTGTAAAAATGCCACAGAAGTAGTGGAAAGTAACTTCCGAAACATTACATAGTTGAAGACTTGTGATTTGTGTGATACTAATCAGTGATACTAATGAATGCAAGATCTGTTCTGCTGCACTGTGGTCTCTTAGTTGCCAGGATAGATTTTCATCTTCCTAACTTCCCTGATGTTTTGGTTTTGACAGAATTATCTGTCTGATGTTGGAGCAGGGTCTTTGGAATTAGAAAATGAGGAAGGAAGATCAGTTATGTGTGGAAGACTGGAGATGGAGAATCTATTTCAGTTGTGAATTCTACAGGCAGGGGCCATCTTTACATTCTGCACTTGAACGTGACAGAAGGTAAAGGAGGAGTTCCCTTGTGATCTCATGTGGGTTTGGGATAATATGGAAAGAAGAGTTTTGGCTTGTATTTCGTTAAACATTAATAGATATTCCCATTGTGCTTGTAAGCAACAGGGTGGTTTTAGGTTTGTCCCACCTTGTGAAATAGACAGTTGACTTTAGCTGTTGGTTTGTGACAGAGGAAAACTCATTTCCACCCAACTTTTAGCTTTGTTTCCTTTTCCTTTCTGTCTTCATTCTTCTCCTGCTACCAGGACAGTAATGGAGCTCAGTGCAAGGCAGCGCTTAAGAATATTAGATGTAGAAAACCTCTGAGTTTTCTTGTCCCTCTTTTAAGATTAAGTGGGTTACAAGGATTATTTAAAAAGCAAAATGTTCCTAGTACTAGCAGGGGACTGGAGGCCCACCCACACTTGTATTTCTAAATGCTTTGAAGAACTACTGCATCGAAAAGAACAATTCTCTCTGTAAGCCTCCAGCACTTAAAGGTGCTGGTAAATGAAGGCAGCATTTTCTGCTAGAGGTGACTTGTCTTTCTGGGTGGTGGGGTTTATGTATATGGCATGTATGTGCACTGTTTTGAAGGCAGCTTTGGGAGAAGTTCTGCACCAGTTTGGACTCTTCTTTTCTTGCAATTACTGAACCTGAAAGTTTTAGAGGAATGGATTACCACATAGTAAAGAAAATAAAGGAAACCAGAATAGTTTTCTTTTGTAATACTGTAATAATCTGATATGGAGAACTAAAATAGATACATTAAAAAAGATAAGGCTGTGATTTTTAGCCTCTCTTACTTTTTCCAAAGGATAAAAAATCACATTGAACTCTGCAGAAAAGTTCGGAAAAGAGGCAGAGATACTTTTTGCTATACAAGAAAATTACTTGGAAAACATGTGAACATAGCTTAGCTTAATCATATTTTTCCATGCAGCAAGTTTTGATTAAGTGGCAAGATTAGTATTTCCCTCTAACCTCCTCCTTTTAGTATTTTGGAATAGTACTTGCACTCATGAAAATAAAAGAACTAAACAGGAACTAGAAAACCTGTCCCTTCTTCTAGTTTTTATGGATGAGGCGTAACCTTAGTGCATCAGTGAGCTGAGTGCCTTACAATAGAACCTTCGCTCATCTGACTTTCTCTGCACACACTTATTGTACTTCAGTGACTCAAGTTGGACAGAAATTAATCTGCTGCTTCTTCCCAATAACTTTGCGAAGCCAGCATGACTAAGGCATAGTAAAATGAACTCTGTGCTTTCTGATGCCTCACCAGTAAAAGTCTCAACTGTTGACTATCAAAACAAACTCTTTTACCAGCAACCTGAAATACTCACAGTACATTTTGCTGTTACCAAATAATGAATTATTTCACACCACTAAAAAGTACTCAAACATATATATATTTACTGGTGTACTAATTTTCAGGACCCCTCTGTATGCATCAAGTCAACTGTATGCACTCCAGTGGGAGTTTGGGAAGTCTATGATGGAATTAGTAGGCTGGCCATAGAAATGTATTTACTTTTGCTTTAAATGTATCAAACTAAAGGATTGTTTTTCTTCACAATCTTACTGAGTTCAACCTCTGTCTCATCCTTTCTTCCTATTTTATATGTGCAATAATAGGCAGTAATAACTGTCATTTTCTTTTCCTCTGGAATGGAGTGAATCTTGCAGCTTTCAATATATTAACAGAAAACAGAAATGCCTCCAATGTAGGGTATAACTAGAAACATTTTCTATCTGCTGTCTGAGACAATGCATAAAGGGAGAACAAGCCCCCGAGGAGACCAACTGTGGTGCAGATATTTTTGCCAGAAGCATGTGAATCAGACATAATGCTAGGTAAAGGAAGGTAAAATAGCTGTTAGCACCTGGTTATTGGAGTTTTATATGGCTTGGATGTATGAGAATCCCTTCTCCAGCCTGCTAATGCAAGTAGTCAAATGATAAAGGTTCTTTCCCCATGGAGTCAGTGCATCCACAATGTGAAGAAATAGCCCGCTGTATCTGTGACTTTTTACAAGAGTTATAGGAGCTGTATCAGAATGTTTAGGGACCCTTTACTTACTGAAAAAGGAGGGGGTGGCAGGGAGAGAATTTTTTCTTTCGTCCCAAGCGGGGAAGTGCAGAAGGCCCTGATCTGAATGCACTTTTGCTGGCTAGTAAACATGGAAAACTTGAGGACACCTGCCCTTGCAGGGACCATATGCATAGCTAAGCTGGTTGGGTTTGCTGCACATTGTAAGGGGCCTGTGGCTCTATCAAAAGGGATGATTCAAAAACTTGTGAGATCTGGTGGTCAGGCTTCTTGAGAGAGAAAGAAGGTACTCTAGATGAGGTGTGTTCTGTAACAGGTGGAATGCTCAGTGATGTACTAATACTAAATCAACCTGTAAGTTAAACAGAAACAGGCTGTGTCCCCTGTAGCTCCATTAAATTTTTTCAATTGTCTTATTTCTTAAGAATGTAAGAGAGCTAATCTGGTTCACTAGTGGAGGACAGCAACAGTAGGGTTTTATTACTACTTCTGCAGAAGACTCATTTGGGGCCACTTACTCTCTGCCTCTTGATTATCCTCCCTTTGCAATTGGGGAAAGTTGTTTACTTTTGGTGTCTCACAGGGAAGACAGCTGAAAGATTTTTGAGGGACTTCAGTTGGATGAGACTTCATATAGAGAGGGTATGTCAGTGCAAAAGTTGTATGGCAAAAGATTTGGGAGGTGGGAGTAAATGAAGAAAAAAGCAAGTTATTGTGACGCTCCCTGGGACATGAGAAGAACATGATCATTAGTCTTGAGGAGAAGTGGAGCAGCGGGAATTCCATTAAGTGTCTCACAGGCAGCAGGAATATGTGAGAGGCAGACATTAAACAGACAAAGATCGAGATATTCTGGAGAAATGGAGGATCAGTTATTCCACTTAATGACTTTGAAAGGCAAGGAGAGGAAACAGATGAGGTTTCAAAGTTTATTATTAAAAAGAAAACCCTTTCTGTGTCTCTTCCCAGTCCAGAAAGAATGAGCTATTTTGCATAATGATCATTTACTTACAGTTCTCCCAGACACACACACACTGACCTATTTAAAAATGCAAATGGTCACAAAATTCCCTTCAGGCAGCAGTGACAAAATCAATGTGGAAGAAATAGGGTTAGTCCAGCAAGACAATATGTAATTGGGTTGTAGCTTGTCTGCAAGAGATTTCTCTACAGTCCTCAGGAAATAGGAGCTTTAGCATTTGAATGACTCACAGCTCAAGGTCTACACATGAGATTGTGTATAATCCTCGTTAACTTAAAGCTGATGATGACTCAGAAGTAAGAACTGTGATGAAACAGAGGGCATGTGAAAAAGAACAAATATGAAGAGAGAAAAACCTTTTGCTACAAACAGTTCACTGTAACTTGACACACAAGAAAAACACCTACCCAAGGGGACCGCTGGAAAGCAAGGGAACATAAAACTATGCAAACATTTTACATAGTCGGTGTGTGCTGGAAGGCAGGACCAACTTTACCTTCTGGACAGTGAAATCTAGTTCTTCATAGGAAAGATGTGGGTACTTTCAGAGATTTACTGTGGGATAAAGAGAATTGAAAAACAAATCACAGCTACATGGATAAATATATGTTAGGTATTCAAAGCAAATTGTTTCCTTCTCTTAAGTTTAACTGCTGGAGTTTTTGTGCAGGAATTCCCTTGTGATGGAATCTGGTCTTTAGGTTGCCAGTATCTGGTCTTGAAAAATTACTCTGGGCCAGGCTGTCAATGGTTTGAGAGTGATACAAAACCTCCTGCTGCAGGATGAGTGAAACTAAAGAAAATGCGCTTCTATGATTCACTCAGTAGCTGCAGAGTGACCGGAATTGTTGGGATGCAATTCTGTATTTTCTTTGGCATTAAGTCATAGAATAGTTTGAGTTGGAAGGGACCTTTAAAGGCCACCTAGTCCAAGCACTCTGCCATGTGTCTTTAAAGAAACAACCCCACCTGCCAAATCCTAGAAGAGCAAATGCATCTGAAGATAACTTGCCCCTGTCTGTAGCCTTCACTGTACAAAGATTTTCTGAAATCTCTGGGGATTTTCTGTGTGCTCTGAGACAGCATGAAACCAGCCAATGGGGCAGAAATTGTTTTCTTCATGGTACCACAGTTTTTCTCTGGATAGGAATGACCGCACAGAGGATACTGAGGCAAAATCAACAGGTATGCCATGAACTGGCAGCCTGGTTCCTGGTTCTAAAAGCTCTGGCAATAGGGTGCAGGGAAGCTTGCATGACTGCTGTGAATGCTGTTCCTCTACTCTCTTCTGGGGATTTGTTTGGTACCCAACAAACCAGACGTGTCTGCAGAGCACGAATTGCTCCCTGCATGAATTAAAGGCATCAAGGGAACTGAGAGAGGAGAAGGGAAAGATAACTCCAAATATACATCCACAGTTTGGGATTAGATAGCAACTGAAAAAAATAGTGCTTCAAGACAAAGGAGGGAGGAAATTGAATGGATGAGGGGATATCATTTAGTATGAGAAGTGAGCAAATCCTATCAAGAACATTCCCTTAAGATTCATTTAAACCGACACATACAGGTCCTAAGGAGCAGCACGGTACTGCAGAGAGGAAAAAAAAGAGGTTCTTTCTTGGACTTCCTGTGGCTTTTGGGATTTAGTTGTGTGTCATCAGCTCAAAATGCTATTTGGTAATAGTTCTTGTAGCTTGTGTTAGGAAGCTTGTCCATATTTGTGGTGTATAATACCGCTCTGTATTAACGTCCATTAGCTGTTTGTAGGTAACACCCAGGTGTCTTAGAGCTGCAGTTCCTTAATGGAATGCTTTTAGCAATTATTATCCAGGCTTGCACTGCTTGCTGAGGGCAATTAAAAAAAAAAGAAGTCACAACATAGGGCTATAGAATTTCTCTAATATACCAGACTTTTCCTAAGAAGTTATGCATTCCAGACCAGACAATTCCATTCTCATGTATTTTTTCAATGGGCTAATTGAAGCCAAATTTGTCACTTCTCTCAGCATTCCTCTAGAGGCCTTGAAAGGTGCATCTGGCCTGTCTGTATGGAGGGTGCAGGTATGGGGATCCAGGGTGGGGTATTATGGTTATCCTTCCTGCCTGCCTGTGCAGCCATCCTTGGGAAGCTGCACCTACAGCAAAATAAGACTAATATATAGAAAAAGGTTTATCAAAATGATGATGTAAACAGCCTTCACTCCCTGTGCAGTTGATTTTTCTGAGTTCAATATGATGGGAACTTTTTGGTAAGCCAGAATCAGGCTCTCACTTTCTTCATTTCCTTTGGGAAAGGTTGCTTTTGTGGTGGTGATGTCTGTGAACATTTCAACGCATGTGCACAAGTGACAGATGTTCCCATACAAGCCCACAGTTTCATAGCAGTACAGAACAAACGCTGACATCCTCTGAAATAATTTTTAAAATATGAAATAGATGGGTTATGCCCTTCTCATGTCTTTGCATGCTGTTTTAATTTGGAGCAAGAAGAATTTAGTGCTTTATGAGGTGCCATAGGCTCTGTGTGTATGATTTGGTTTTTTTTCTTTTACCAGTGCTCTGAGATCATTAACAGGCTCATTTGCTGACCAGCTGACTGTTAACACACTGGGATGAAATGTATATTTTATATTTATTATCAGAACTTGGGGATGGTCTCACTTATCCCAAGCTCAGCAGGCCTTTGGGCACATGTGTTCACATACTTTGCCTCTTGTGTACAGAACAGAAAACAAAGCGATCTCTTCAACTGGGTGATACTTCTGTGTGAGATTTTAAGGGAAAGGCATTGTGTTTAGTGGCAGTGGCTTTGCTAGTTGGTGTTTGAGCAGCTCCAGAGTTTCATGCTTTGTTGTGAAGAGTCAGAGAAATGCTGCCACTCCGAACTAGCAGAGGGGTGTTGGAAGTGAAGCTGGCCTGGCTCTGTGTGCTGTATCTAATGCTTTCTCTTTCCTCCCTTACCACTGCCATGGCTCTGCTGTGTATCTTTTACCTTCAGCACATTAGGCTCCTTGTACAACTGCAGTCCCACTGCTTTTGCATATATGTTTGAGAATGCAGAGATCTCAAATTACAGTTAGTGGATAAGAAGCAAGGAGTGGTTTATAAACTGCCTTAGGCTCTTGCTGTAACCATCTCCACCTCACTGGTTAGCAGAAAGTGAAGACATGATGGTTTCCAGAGAGAAGACACCACATGGAAGCACTGTAACTTTTCTTTTTCTATCTCTTTCCACAGATGGCACCTTCTCAGTGTGTTCCCCTGCCTCCTTCATGTGCCATGTGCACATACAAAGTGTTTCTGAACTTGGCTACAGGTATCTGTCCAGCTTTGCTCTCTTACTCTTACTAGGATGCACCTCCAGCCGTATGACAGCTCCCTCCAGTCTGTTTTGCTGCTGTGCTCCAGTCTCAGCTCTTACCTTCAGATGAAATCAGCAATGTGTGCTGCACTTCCAGGTTTGGGAGTCACAGCCACTGGTTGCAGGAAGTTGCCATCTGATTCTGATCCTCGGGGGCTGGAATGAGACCCCTCAAATCCTTCTGTCTTAATGGCTTTTCAAAATTCACCTCTCCAGAAGGATACCAAGGAGGTTTCAAGGCACCATTCTTTGGGGACAGCTATTTTTCCAGGGCTGCATAGTAGACCTCTTGCCAGTTTCTTTTCTTTAGCACTAGGGTGCTCCATTATAGCTTTTCATCTTGTTCCTGCTGTACAACTAATCGCTGTTTTCTGAGGCCAGTGTCAACCTGGTGACCTATAACTATATATCCCTGAGTCTTCTTGTGATTACTACTTCCTGAAAATCATTTTGGGTGATAAGGTGAAAGCAACTTGCATTATGGTGCTGGTATATGAGCAATTCTGGTCTTAAGCAGGTGTATTTAATTCATATCCAGAATCTTCTACAAATGATGAACCAAGGTTTCTGGTTTCCCTGCTGCTGGATTTCTAGCACATACAGGTGGTAGGGTTTTTTCAGTGAGAATCTGCTAAAAGGATTTCAGAACTTTGTGTGTTTATTAATAACTTAGTGGCACAGAGAGTGCTGTAATAGCTTACTTTCATCCTGAGGTTTTCAAAAGAACATTGTGTTGCTCCTGTTTTTCAGATGAGTGATTTATAATGTAGAGGGGCAATATGAACACAGATAGGTTAGTATTGGTAGAAATGTAGATGTAGGCAAGGCAAGATTGTTTCTTGGAGGATTTTTAAGATGACCATTTTGTACCGGGACACAGCAGCAAAAGCTGTGCTCTGCCTGCAGTTTATCTGTGCATGCTACTGTGTCCCAAGGCTGCATTGATTTCCTTGCAGAATTTACAAAGAAACTGTTCTCCATCCACAGGCCTTGAGGGTAGGTGTCCTCAGATGATGTCTGCAAACATAGGTTAGATTTGAAAAAAATCTAGTGAAGGCAAGCTGGTCGTGCTGTTCCCTTACCCCCTTATTTTATATTCTACTCAAGAGGCTAAAGCATTTTCTAGTAATAACAGAGTTTCAAATTCAAATCCTTCCTCTACCTGATTCCTCTTGGTTGTTAATCTCTAATCTTAGTCTTTACCACTGAAGATGTGCTCTTTTGTATAAGTGTAATATTCACTTGGTGACCAGCTGGAAGCTACATCTATCAGGTGACTGTGAAGCACCAACCTAGAACTGCATTTGCTGGGACAGTCTCAGCCTCCTTTGCAGATAACATCCCCTCTAGAATACCAGCTACTTTGCTCTGAGAGCCTCTTTGCTCTGAGGACAGTGTCTATCTGACTGCACTACAAATAAAACCTGTATTTTGCACTTCAGGAGGGATATGTAGTAGGAAGGTGAAGGGGATGGACTGGAAAAAAAAAGACATCATTTTACAGTAACAGAGGGCTAGACTTTGTTCTGGGTTCGCCACAGATACTCTGCACCTTACATTTAATGTACTCCTCACTTCCTCACTGTATATGATTGCAGAGTGCCCATTTATCTGTGCAGTGGATAGATCCTCCATCTGAATCATGGTGGAAGTGCTGCATTTACTTAGTGACAGCTCCTCCTCCAGCTGCTCTTTGGAGCTGAACTCTGCTCGCTGGGCTACAGCAAGTCATCCAGCTTTGCACTTTCTTCCATACAGTTTGCATGACAAAGGAGTGATTTTTTTAGCTCAAATAAGATCGAGCATAGATGATCTTTTAATGAAGTGATCTTTGTGCCTGATTGTATTAACATCACAGGGAGACAAATGTACTCGAGCTGCAAAGAGCCCCCTGCAGCTATAATTAGATAATAAAGAGGTTCATATTGATCTGCAGATCAGCATGAGGAAGGAAAGAGCATCACCCATGTATGCTTTCAAGACCGAAAGCTGGTGCAGGCTGAAGAGATGTCAACATAGAATTGTGATTCTAAAGCAGAAGCTTCAGCCATCTCATCTGATACTGGCTCCATCTACTCAGCAAAAAGGAGATGGTCTTGAGATGAGCCCATGCCACTGAGGTTTTTGGGGTCACTGTGTTGCATGGATGGAGCTGTGTCTGAATTTGTATAGTGCAGCTGAGAGAGCACCTGCACATAGATGATCTAGTAATGAGTGAGGCAGTGATCTGATATCCTGTGAAAACTCATTGTGGGACTTCCCGTATTTGTTGGCACCAAGTTGGCTTGTGAAATACTCAGTGTTACAAGCAACAACTGGGGATCTGTAAATTCACAACTTCAGTGCTGTTGTCCTGCACAACTGTTAGTCCAACCGTGTCTGTCAGAGGAGGGAAGGCACAGTCCTCAGGTGGGGCTCTGGGCTGGCAGACAAGTCATGTCCTTGCCACAGATCTTTGTGGACTGACTGTGCCCTTGAGCTGGGCAAGTCAAAGCCAGTGTGGAAGTGATGCTGGTGGCATGTCTTCCTGTGTGCAGTGCAATTCATTGCTCACCAGTTGCTGACTGATGCCCAGCCAGTTCACAAGCAGCAGTTGGTACCTCCTGGCCAACTCCCCCCATTCATATACTGAGCATGACATTCCGTGGTATGGAATATCCCTTCAGTCAGTTTGGGTCAGCTGTCCTGGCCATGCTTTCTCCTGGCTTCCTGTGCACATGCTGCACTGACAGAGCATCAGAAACCAAGAAGTCCTTGATTTAGGGTAAACGCTACTTAGCAACAACTAAGACGTCAGTGTGTTATCAACATTATTCTCATATTAAATCCAAAACACAGCACTGTACCAGCTACTAAGAAAAAACAATAACTCTCTCCCAGCTGAAACCAGGTCACTGCTGTAGCCCAGTGTGTAGGGATTTGCTGTCTCATGCAGCTGCCTGAGATCCTCGCTCCAAATGGAACAAACATACTCCCTTTCAACTAGGCCTTTGCTCCCTTGATTGCTTTTTAAAATGTCTAAAAGAACATTTGCAAGACTATTAAAGGAATCTAATAATCTGTTTATGCTTAATTATGTGGGAGCATGCAAGAGGGCTCCAGACACAATTGCTTCTCTGCGAGAGATTGATCGTACGCTCCTTGCTGTCTGCTGCAGCTTGGCTGGTGGAGGAGACAACGCAGGAATGTGTCATCAGAGTTGGTGTTGTTCTCTGCCTGGCAAATCAAAGCATATGAAAGGATTTCAAAGATCTTGTATGCTACCAGCCATATTTTATGTGCTGGTAGTTAATTGGTGGTACCTGTAATTGGGGCTTATGAGTTCTACTTTTTAGTTTTGCTGTGAGTTTCTACCCCCAGGAGAGGTAGTTTAGGTCAATTGTCTGTGCAGAACTTCGAGCAGGACTTTAACTGCAGTTTTCATTGCTGCTCAGCTCAAGCCCTCGTTTGTCATTTCTGGCACACCCTTTGTTTTGTTCAGTTTTTGTGCAAGAGGGACAATGCACTTTCAGTGCTCCTTTGTTTGAGAGCAACTTACTGGTTGCAAGTTCTTAAGCCCTTTGGTAAATTCAACAGATCTTTTACAGTTTCTTGGACAGACATACTTCCCCTTTCTGTGCTTCAGAAGGGATATTTGGCTCAGAGGCCACCTGTGAAGGAAGTGTGAAAATGCAGTGTTAAGTACATGAGATAGAAAGGTATGAGAAAAGTGTAATAATTTTGTTGGAGAGGAAGGTATTAAAAGACATACCATATACATGGGTGAGGGGAAAATAGGTCAAGTTAGAGTGGAGCCTCAATCAAAAATTATCTCCAATTCCTTCAAACCTTGATGGTGCTTCTGTCTCTTGAACTGCATTCTTATCAGCTGAACTGGACCAAACTGCTGAACTCCAGACCTGAGTGAAATACTCCGAAACATAATCTGTGATTGCAGGTCTCAGACCAAAATCAAAATGATAGGAGCAATGTGATGCATTTTGATTTTATTTTTGATGGTTTACATACCAATAGAGTTTCACTGACTTCAGCACAGAGATGCTTATTTTTTATATTCTTGTGGATAAAATCAGTCCCTCTGCATATCCAGATGCATATGAAAATAAGGCAGCTACACTGCAGTAGTTAGGTCTTGGTTAGCCAAGACCTACAGCATCAGAGAAGAGTTGGTTTTGTTCTCCCTTCTTCCTCCTCTCACAGCTTCTGAAGGTACAAACGAGAGACCCTCCTGACATTGAGAACTGAGAATGTAATTAACAAGTGTCTAATGTGCCAGTCTAATTAATGCTTTTCTTGACTGTCCATGACAGTAGTGCTGTGTAATTGGAGGTATTAATTGATTTATAAAATGAGAGTTAGAAAGTGATTTTTATTACACTTCTACTACATGCCTGTTTGTGGATGAACAGGACAGAAGTGTAGTAGAGAATCACTAATTCAACATGACACTTGTTTTGCAGTGTGGCAGGTTACACCAAGTACCTCTGTAGTACCTGGCCTATGCAGTGGATAAAAATAACATTGGGGCTTACCTTGAACTGTCAGTGGTAAGAAAGAAATTGGAAGCTAAGGTTATACCCACATCCCCATCTTACCTTGTAATGGCCAAATGCTGCAGGGAGCTTGGAACGATGGTTCTGCTTGCAGTATGCTGTAAGGCTTCCATGTTGTTATGAAAGTTGTTTCTTCTAACCTGATTTTTTTGGAGGGAGTTATGGCTCCAACATTAAAAGTCAATATGTGAAATGGGCGTAAACCTAAAGTGGGGACAAAAAATTATCCCTGCCCTTGGAGAGTGGTTTCTCGGTACCTTTCCTGAATGTGCAGTCTTTTGGGACTAGACAAGAGAGGAAGGACTTTTGGAGAATAATACAACTTAAATGTGTGATACTGGGAAGGGATTGAAAGTAAAAAAAAATTGAAAAACCCCAAACCTCCACCCCATCCTTGCTCTCTCTTTTTTCAGAGTGGTCTTTAGTTGAGTTGCAGGTGGAGTCAGAAAATCTGACCCAAATCTTAGTTTGAGTGATGGATTCACTCCACAGTGGATGCACATGTCTGTACATATCCGTCATGTCAACTGATCTGCAGAGACATGCTGCATTATCTGCTTTCTGAAGATGGCTTAAAATGCACTGGCAGAAGATTAACCTTCTCTTGCCCTTTGGGCTCAGGGGATCACGGTGTTCTGAAGAGATACTTGCATGACTCTGACCTAGCTGGCTTTTCTGAGATGCCTAGGGCACACCTGCATGCTTCTGTTCTGCATGGCACAGACATGCCTTGGGGGCAGCTGGGGCTCACCTGAGCAATGACAGCTCCTCGTGTGCTTCGGTTACTCTTCAATAATGTTAATCCTTGAACATCTGGTCTGTTCTAATTTCTCTTCTATTCTTCTCCTGGGAAATCTAGGTATGTATGTGGCATCTGTCTTTCACCCTCCTTTGTTTAGATTCAAAGGGTTATTAGTATTTGCAAATGGCCACTGTATCTGTTGGGAAGTGCCTTCCTAACACTGCCCTTTCAGATCTGTATCTTTCCTTGATTAGTTACCTCTTTTTCTGTAACTGGAAAAAGGGTCTGTTGTTTACTCTACTTCTATATTAGAAGTTCCTTTCCATAGTGAACCCTTCTGAAACACTTTAAGAACCAGATACTGTAGTTTGAAACAAAAGCCCCATATTTGTTGTCCTCTGCTTACTTGCTCCTGTTTTACTCTTTGGTAGGTGGTTTGTTTTCAATTATTGAACTAAAAACTAAAGCGATAAGCAACAGACATGCACCCAGAATATAATCACCCTCTCTCTAATGTGAGGGTGGTGAGACACTGGAACAAGTGGCCCAGGGAACTTGTGGATGCCTCACCCCTGGAAGTGTTTAAGGCCAGGTTGGGTGGGGCTCTGAGCAACGTGGGCTAGTAGCAGGTGTTCCGTATCATGCCAGGAGATTGAAAGTAGATGACATTTAAGGTTGCTTCCAACCCAAACTATTCTATGATCATAGAGCAGTGATCTCTGTATTGACTTCAACATGTCTAATCCCACTGTTTCCTGCCCCATTCCAGCGTGGAAAGTTATGGGAAGTTGCAGCCTGCATCATCCTCAGCTGAGGCTGCTGCTGCAAAGAGGATTCTCCTCTTGTCCTTAGGAGAGAGGCAGTGTTTAATGAGAACAGCTGTCATGCTTCAATGCGTTCATGCCTAAAATTGACTGGCAGTCGGTGGGATTGTTGTATTATGGTCATATTAACTAATCACTGCTGATAATTGTTATTAATCATTGTCTTGGATCTGTAGTATGAAGAAACCTCAATTGTTACTGTTTGAGGTAAAGGCAAGAACTGCTTAACAATGCATAAGTAGGATAAAAATGGAAGAAAAGTCTTTTTTCCCCTCTGAAAAAACAGCCCCTTGCAGTACAAGGTCTCGAAACTACACATGTGAGCTGCAGTGGCTTTGAAGATGGTCTGGTGTCATCTAGCCCTGTTTACTGCAAAAGAAAATGGTCTTTCATGGTGTTCCCTCAAAATTCCATTGTGTCCCAGCCAGGCTTAGAGACTGATGATCAGTGCAGAAAGAGGGCAAAAAATAAAAAGGACTAATTCCTTCCCACTGGTTGTGGCCATTTTCCCCTGCAGTACATCTTTTGCAATTAAATGGTTGTACATTAGGGATTTCCCCTGTTTCCTTCTTTGGTAAGTGGGTCTGCAGTCTAGGATTTCTCACAGTAGAAAGTCCTTTGATCCGATTCATCTTGTTGGACTTAATGAACCTTATGGGTCCCTTCCAGCTCAGGATGTTCTATGGTTCTGTTCCTCACGCCCTCTCTTTGCTCCTGACCGAGTCAGGGCACACAGTCTGTGTCTGGTTTCTGAGTCTTTCCTTGAGGTTCCCACAGGGAAATTTATTTTGCCACTACTTTCTGAGCAACTGGTGCTGCTTCTTGTCATTCTTCGAATGATGAACATGGGAAGCATTGGAACAGCTTGGCTCCCCATTGCATTTCCAAAATCCTGCTTTGTCAGGACTGGTCACAACTATTCCAAGGAGAGCAGAAACTCAAGAGCAATATTTAACCCATTCATTACAGCTTGGAGAATCTCGACAGAGGACAAAAAGGGCCAAAGCCTCCTTAATTTCCTCAGCAATTCATGTCCTTTACTGAGACTGTGCCTTCCACTGATGTTGAGAGCAGAGAAAGAAAGGGGAGAGAGAAGGAGATCAAACAAGAAATTAAAATTGCGAGGCCCCAACTCCCAGTGTTACATCAAAAGATTAATGCACCATTTTGGGGATGCTTTGAACTCCATGATATGCTCTGCTGCCTCTGTTCTGGGGCTATTCGAAGTGGTCTCTTCTGCCAGTTCAAGCAGTGATGCGGTTGGATTTATTGAGGGCTTTGGCGATTAATTGCCTTCAGACCTGAGAAGGGCCTCGTTGTTGTCCGTCAGAGTTTTAATTAATCAAAGCAGCAGATGGGTAGTATCAGCCTCAAATGCTGGTGTAATTAACTCATTCATTATCATGTTCTCTTGCTCTGTGATGGCTTATAAAGGACATCTTTAATCTAGCTGTCATCATGCTGTCCCCATAGTAGGAGTTAAATGATTTTCATCAGTCTTTACCATAATTACCCTGTATCCAGGATAACATTAGGGAAAATGCTCATTTTCCCCAATAAATATGGAGACACTCCTTGGCTTCAGACAGGTGAGTAGAGTTTGACCAGCAAAGATGAGTAGAGCTGGTGAAATTAGTGATCTCTTTGAAAGTCTTTGGAATTTCTTTGCCACTCTCCCAATGCCTCCAGAGACATCCTGTCCTGAACTGTCTGCTCTCCTTGTTTGCACTGTGTTAAGACTGAAATGTAATCAACTGTCGCATCTTTCACAGACCGAAACAGCCTTTCTACCTTGGAGAAATAAAAAGAACACACCTTTTTAGGTCCTCAAAACTGGATGTGCAAGTTGCTTCAGGAGGGTTTTGCTCTCAGCTAAGTCCTTGCTGGAGTATAGTGCCAGTTTGGGAGGAGTTTCCTGGGACCTTCTGCGTATACCTTACCTAAGTCGTTTGAGACATGTCCTCCATCATGAATAGATGCCCAGGAAACACTCCCACGATTGCCTTGGTAAGTTGTTAGCACAGCTTTTTACATGCTTTTGGCCCAGGCTGTTTCCATGTGAGTACCCAGCAAGGCTCAGGAGTTAACGTAGATCAGAAGCAATACACAGTTTGGATGTGGCCACCCTTTGGACTTTTTTGCCCTGAGGAAAAAGAGTTTGGACATGGCTGAGTCTGTACCAATTGGCATCAGCACCAGGAAAAGGTCCTGAGCGAGCTGAGCATAATAGGATACGTGTTGCCATAGATACTTATCATGCATTAAATTAAGAATTTGAAGTAGAACCAGAAGCAAAAGAACAAAGAACTTAAAACCTATATTTCTGAAATATAACCAATACTCCTCCTGAATCATCATGTGATGCCTGGGAGGATTTCTCACTGCCTTGTGACAGCAGCTGCTTCAGGAGCTTTGGAGTGACCTGTACAACTGCTCATATCCAAATAGCTGCTTGCAGCCTAATATGGGTGCTGGCAAGCTGCCTTTGCTCCCAAAGGAGCACTTCGGCCTACTGAGGAAACCTTTTGTCCTGGATGCTCTTCCTGAGAAGAAGTAGAGGGAAGGTCGCAGTTTTCTCTCAACTGTGGTCCCTTTATGTGAGGATGGGGACAACCTCTCCATGGCACTGTCCATCCCAGCTGTGAAGCCAGTGCTTATCCCCAGCACTGAGGGATGTAATGCGATATTCACCTTTAGTGTGGAGTCAAGAAGGCAAAGTGAAGGGGTTACCTCTCTGACTCTTGCGTGAAGACTTTACTGCTGCCTGCATGGTTGCTTTCAAAACATTTGTTAGGAACACAAAACCTGCTAAAATTTAGACCAAAATCCTCAGCCAAACCAATACTGTGGCTTTATTAATCAAAAGGTTTGGGGAAAGAACAGCTTGGCTGTTCTTAATTAAGGTTGTCTTTCCCTGGCAGATTAATTACCCAGGATTCATTGCAAATTCCTGGCATTGTGGATGTTATTGATCCAGTCAGGCTGCTAGTTTGTTCTTGCAGGGATCTGTCTGTGATCCTCCCTCTAAGGGAATTTGAGGAGGGAGGGAAGGAGGGAGCTGGCTGCTAGTTATTAATAGAATTTGGAGCAGGTTTTTTTCCCCTAGCTGATTAAATCAAAATGCTAGACAGTTGCATAATCTCGTGCATCTCAGTAACAGCAGCAAATACCACCACCATCATATGCCAGAGAAGAGTGGGGAAGAGGTGTGGAGACAGATGCCAAAGGCAACAGTGGATTTTTTTTTTTTTCTGGAGTGGTAAAGTAATGGGATTATTTTACGCATGTTCAGAAACTGTGTGCTTAGAATGTACTGTGAATGTTTCAAATGCCTCCTGGGCTGTAGTTTTAGTGTAACCTGATGGGTTCAAATCAAGTCCACTGCAAGGAACATGATTGCTGGTCCCCTTTGATGGTGTCTATGTGCAGTATAGGAGTGATCCCACCATAGCTGCTGGTGCTTGTGTGCACAGGCCCAGTGGCCACTTGCTGGTGGGAATGGGAAGCCAGTGACATCTGCCCCTGCCCTGCAGAAGAATAGCATGTCTGGGCTTTCCTGAAGGGGACTCTGAGACAGGCTGAAGGTCAAGTGATGGAAGAGGAGCACTGCTGTTTGGGTAGCTGAGAAAAGCAGTCCAAGGAATGTCTGCTGGCTGCAGAGCTCTCCCTGCAAACACCAGTTGCTTGTTGTGTGGTGTCATGAGTGATTTCCTTTCTTAGATCTATTACTTCGGAAAATAGAATGGGCACCAACAACTTTGGCTTGTTGATCCCTGATCTTCTTCAATCTTGCAAATAGTGTTTTAAAGCCTCAACGCACTTCTGTATGCCTCTCCTTGTTTGCTTTGGCTGTCAGGCAAATGCCTTAGTTAAACATCTTCAGGGATGATTTCTAATCCAGGAGCTATCCTTTAGCATGAGGCTCTGCTTTCCACCAGGCCAGTTGATGGCTATGGTGGCTGTACTCGCTCCATTTTTCCTGTGTACTCAGACTCTTTCTACCTTGCTTTCTCTGTTTTCTCAGGATTTTTCTCCCTTCTACTGCAGTCTTTAAACAAGAAAACAAACAATTCCCCAAAGCTCTGAAAGATGCTTCTGTTACAAGACGTGCTGTAATGATGAGAGTCACAAGTGGTGACAGGCATAGGACTAAGCTGCCTTGCTGTTTAGAGAAGAGCTCTTTGCCAGGCTTCGTCCACAGCCTTGCAGAATTTGCTGTTTAAAAAATGCTGGGCTTCCCCTGAGAGTTTAGAAATTCAGGCTTGAATTTTCAGGAAGTAACAGTAATTTTAGGGCCCTAAATTGGTCTAGAAAGTGGGGTTTTTTTTTTATTTCTAGGAAAAGTTGAACAGTATTTTATTTCAGGCTTTTTGCAAATTCAGAACAGAAGCTAAGAATAGGAGACACGGTGCAAGCAACAGTATCAAGCTATAGACCATAAGCACAATTAACTGCAGGGCTAAGAGGTTTGGTAGTTGAAGTCTTATACTGACTGTGTATGGTAGGAGAACTTCACAAGTTCCTTAGGTTCCTTCTCTCTTTTTCAGTAAGATAAGCAAAGAAACAAATGCTTTGGGGACCCCATCTCATTTCAGCCTGAGCAGCCTAACCTGCTCCCTCTGATTTAAGAAGTCAGGGGAAGGATGACTGATGGGACTGCTGGATACTCAGTATGCGCCAAAGAGGGGCGGGTGCTTTTTTCTTAACTTTAGAGATAGGTGTCAATTTAAAATTGAAACAGTGGAGGCCAGTGAAGCATCTCAAATCATACCAGACAACTGTGTAGGCAGTTTGGTGCTGAATACAATCGGGATGAATAATTCCTAGGAGGCACCTATTTTTCTCTGATGATTAGTAAGGCAGCTTAGAATGTGACAAGTGGCCTTTACATGTATAAATTTGGGTGAGCTGTAGCTGTGGATGCCCACGTTAAAGACAAAGGCAGATTGAAATAAATGGTCTTAAGTATTGCTCAGCTCAGAGAAGTGGTTACTGGAGATTGAGGACAGACACAGCTTCCAGGGTCACTTCATATGCTGTGAACACAGACAACTCCAGATCTGGCATCTTTCACTACCAAGAAGCCTTATCTGAATGGAAAAGACAAACATATGGATTGCATGTGTAAGTGGGACTCTAGTGAAATGATTTAGCCTCCCTGTACTCCAGTTACAGTGTTCAAAATGATCCATTATGCTCTGACCCGAGACACCTCCGAAGTTTGATAAGGCTTTAGTGGTGCAATAAAGCTGACAGCATTCACAAATTAGAGAAGGCTGTGGGCATTAAAAAAGTATATAAAATAAGTGAGTTTATGGATGTCTGTTGTTATTTAGTGCATTAAATAACCAGGACACTGCTTACATTAAGTAATTAGTGCTTGTTGCTCCCAGCTAAACTTGAAATGAGAGTGAGTGGAATACTTACTTTCTGTAAGGGGTACAACTCTGTGACTGTGTCTAGCCTAGATGCATGGGGCTACTACTGGCTAATTTTGGGGATGTGAGGCTTTGTTTATAGATAGGTAAGTAACTGATCTTGGTAAAGAACTCATCAACATTTCGGCTAATCTACCATAACTGCCTGTGAACAGGCTCTTTTCTCCTGTAGATGCAGGGCAACTACATTTCCACTTCAGATGATGCCAGTTCGTGGGGCAGTGGGA
The DNA here is from genome assembly GCA_013396775.1 of Cephalopterus ornatus. Taxonomy (NCBI): domain Eukaryota; kingdom Metazoa; phylum Chordata; class Aves; order Passeriformes; family Cotingidae; genus Cephalopterus; species Cephalopterus ornatus. The sequence continues at coordinate 340,624 of VZRE01013665.1, read as the reverse complement.
CAATGCATTCCAGGAGCCATCTCAGTGTAGCTGCTGCACACCCCTGGGTTTGCCCTGCACCAGCTCTGTCTGTGTCCATAGCGGTGTGAGTGCCATCTCACACAGGCAGGTATTTACACACAGAAGCATGACTGGATGTAGGTGTGCAGATTCACATAAATTTTGTTGCAAGGATGATGCTTTAAGATTAATGGCTATTAGTTCATTGGAAGACAAGGGATTTTTTTGGTGGTGGGTGGTAAAAATAGTAATTTTTATAAATCCTGCAGTAAGACTGACTCAGTTGACCTTGTAGAGTCAATCCACTAACTTCTCTCCTGTGCTTTTGTTTCTGGATTGCAAAAGCAGAAAAGTACTGAGTCCTGAGGAGCTGGGAGCACAAAATGCCCCAAGGGCACAGTCTTGATCTCATGTGCCCACTCAAGCCTGAGGAAAAATCCTGCTGATTTCAGTTAGGTTTATGTCAGCCCCTTAGGTGTTCTCATTCAAAATTAATAAACTAGTTGTCCGATAGACTTACATTACATTGGGATTTTTATCACTGTAATTGCAGACAGTTGTTGGACATTTTTTTCAGGGACTGGCATCCTCTGGCCATTGAGCAGACAGCTGTTGTACAGCCTCTAGAAGTGGCCATTTCTGGATGGGAGACGCTGAAAATTTACTGCTCAAAATTCTCAAACCACATTATTTTCTCTTTAAGATTCATATAAATATATTCCTCATTCAGATACACCTATATTCATTGTAGGTTACATTTTGAAATTTCTGCTCATTTCTAAAGCAAAATAGTTTTATGTTTCCAGTGGTGAAAACATCTTCCTGCCACCACCTTGCCTCAAATGCTTACTCTAGAGCCTGTGATTTTTGCAATTCTGCTGTGAACTTTGCAGCTTGGGCTCAGATCCCAGTGTTTTGGCAACACTCCTGTCTGTGAGTGAGGGAATCCAGGCTGCAATATCACTCAAACCTTCCTGTTTAACAGACTACCTTACATCTCTGAAGAGCAACCCAGTGTTTCAGCGTTCCCCTTTTCCTAAAATCCACTGAGCTGGCAAAGACCACACTATCTTTTAGCTGTTACAATTCTGCAGAGCCCTGGCTGGCTGGTGTTGGAAATTACTTTGGGTCTGAGCATGTGCAGGCAACATGATGACTTTTAGCAATGTGGCTGTGTGCACAGAATAAAACTAGCCCTTGGAGGCCACCTTGAATTAGGAACAATACATTTTGTTAAAAATAATTGGGTTAGAGGTAAGTTAATGTGTGCAGTAATTTGTGTTTGCCTAGCCTGGGCGATGCAGCTTTTTGTTAATCAGGGGCTATGATCTAGCAAGAAGGTTGGTTGTCAGGCTGCAGTCTGTGAAAGACCCAGTATTCGTACTGGACTCGTAGAAAGCCTGGTTGCAGAGGACTCACTGAAGTCCAGTTCTGTCCATGTTTCATGGCTCCTTCCTCCTTTCCCTGAGGATCCTCTAGGGCTTGTCTTGTCCTCTTTATTCCATACCATCAGTGTTATTGCTGCAGTAATCAATATTTGCCACCAGCCTCTTCACACCGCATATCTTCCTTCTCTCTGCCAGTCCTATTCCTGCTTCCACTGTCAAATCCCCTCTCCTTGTTTTTTGTCATCCATTTCTAATGAGCATGGCTGTTTCTCTCTGAGCAGCTCCTTGTCCTATGCATTTTTTTTCTCTATTTGTTCCCTTCTCCCTTTCTGTCTCATTGCGTATTTCAATATACTTATTTGAATAGATCTGTATTAAAACAACAAAAAAGAAGGGAAGGAAAGGGAAAGGAAGGGAAAAAGAAAAGAGAAAAGAAAAGAGAAAAGAAAGGAAAAGAAAAGAAAAGAGGAAAAAAAAGAAAAAAAAAGAAAAAAAGAAAAAAAAAAAAAAAAGAAAAAGACATAACTGGTTTCCAGGGGAAGGATGAGGAACAGACTCTGCCTGTCTTCCGGAGCAGGGTCCTCACATGTGCAAACATGTAAAAGTTCTGTTATGCTTCGGCATAAGTAGTGTTCAGAGCTTCTTGTGACTGTCTTTGGCTGACGAAACACTGCCCCTGTTTTCATCCTGAGACAGGAAGGCTGTGTGGCTGATTGCACTAGGAATTGCACTAGGGCTTCTAGGGACATGACCTTGAAAAGTGATCCTCTAGGCATTCAGTGGGCACTACAGAAGCAAGGGGCAGCCGCAAAAGATGGCCTAGGGTAGAGGTTGCTGTCATGTGCCAAGCATTCAGGAGAGGAGCTCCAGATCTAGCCTAGCTCTTTACCATCACCTTTGGAATTGCATCCAGTGTCCTCCCTTTCTTTATGCATACTTGCTCTGAGCATTCCCTGTCTTGGAGTTCATACAGAAATCTGTAGAAGATAAAGCTGGAGTAAAGACTGACTCCAGCACTGCCTAGACAGATGTTCACTGTGGAGGGCAGTTCTGTACCATCCCTGGGAAGGACCCAGCACACCAGAGTGGGTATTCTGAAAACAGCAGCACTTTCTCAGTGCTTGCCTGTACTTACCATATTTGCCTCAAGCTTCTCTTTTGCACAAAGGAAAGGCACTACACAAGAACCTTAGAGTGATGTTTGCTAAACGATTTTTGCTGTTTAATGCCCTAAACAAATGATAAGTCAAAGTGCTAACACACTGAGCTATGGCATTTTGTTCAAATCTCCTTACGTGAAGGAGAGGCCTCTGATGTGTAGACAGAAGATGAAAGCTTACTGTATAAGGCCCTGTGTGAATTGTGACCAGAAAGAAAGAGTTTTTATTGCAGTAAACAAACAAGAAAGGAGGTAAGTTTCAGAGTGTGTTAAAATTTAACAGAGGAGAGAAAAAGATTAACAAGAGTCATTCATTTGCTTTTTTTATTATGTATATTTTCATTAGAAAACAACCTTGAACACCCAGGAATAGTTTTCTAATAAACGTAAGCTCATGAAGAGCACTTGGAAGTTTCCATTCTGGGTTCAGGAGAATGACGGGACAGTAACACAGTTGACATGGTCATTCCTCTTAGTCAACCCTTCCCTTGTGGCTGATCTTTTCTTACACTGCAGCCTTCCCTTCCCCGTGCTTCCTGCCATGGACAAAACCACCCCCTCCCTCCCAACCCCACAGACATCTCTGTAGAAGTCTCAAAGAGAGTATTTCTGCATGGACACACCATTGATTCAGCCCTCAGTGAACAGAGTGATTTCTTCCAGGCCTGAATGAGGACCCCAGCAACAGAGCTTGAGGATCCATGCAGAGACACTGCTTCCTCTCCTGGGCAGACCTTGTAGTAGTGAAGGAGTCCTTAGGAGTGATTTCAAAGGCGACTTACACGCAGAGATGCAAAATTAGCTTAATTGGGACTCTGTCCACTGGGGATGAAGATCCAGAGAAGTGTTCTTTCCCTCCCTGCTACCTCTGTTCTTATGCTCAGCCTCTGAGGGGCAAAAGTCCTGAAGGGGTTGATGCATAGCTATGGGCTGGTTGTGCTTCTGGAAGGAGGAAGATTTCCCCACCAAGCCTGGCCTGCATTGCCTACAAAGGGTTTGTTTGTAGTTGAGAGCTGATGTGTATGAGCTAAAAACATGAGGGACAAGGCCATTTTGATTTGCTACCATATAAATCTGACAAAGATTCCCACTCCTCTGTCATCAGAGCAGACCTCACCCAGGTTTACCACCATCTACAAGTGATTTGTCCTTACCATGTTTTTGGCTCAGGTACATCATCCACTATAGTTACCCTGAGGCTAAGAAACAAAAGATTCCCCATGCCATTATCCCACAGCTCGACAGCTCGATAGTGGTTGCTCTTCTGGATCAAGAAGCGAAACTCCATGAAAAAGGGTTGTGCTGGCCACATCACTGTAGAGGGATATGAGGAAGGTTTGTGTGCCTGTTAGCAAGGAGTAGGAGGGCTGTCCACACTCCCATCTCAGAGAGATGTTTTACCATTTAGTAGCAATGAATAACCACTTTCCAAAGGAAAGCAAAGATTATGGAATAGTGGGTGAAAGGGAAGAGGGAATATAATCTCATAAGAACATAGGTACTGAGATCATCTGATCAGAGAACATCAATTTTTGTTTCTCTAGCTGGAAAAGAAGATCAAGTGGGTTAGAATAGAAGCCTGTTCATCCTTATAGGAAAAAGAACCTCAGTAAAATGTAGCTGAAAAACTCCCAGAGAAGACTGCTAGGCTGGATTTTAAAGGAAAGCTGTCCAGTGAGGAAGGGCAAAGAGCAGAGTAGCCCTCTCACCAACTTGAGCTGTGAAAGGATGAGACAGGTCACTTGCAGGGGCACAGTAGGCATGTGCAATTTTTGTGTTTATCGATAACAAAACCTACATAAGCTGATAGATGCTGCCCAACAGTGACTTGGTAACAACAGGTGGTCATCCTGCCATAGAGGGAGGCGACTGTAGGCAAACAGCCTGATGCTGGCTATCCCATCAAGAGAGGAGCTGTGGTCCTCTGCAGAAGGCTCTAGGAAGGCTCCTTGAGCAGACTTGATCAATCAGACTTTCTTTGAGCAATCAGGCAACTGAATGTGATGTCCTAATTCTGTTTGGTAAAACACACCTTGATGCGTAACGTAACATATAAAGGAGCATCTCCCCCTTAGTACCTCTTCTCTACTGTTATTTAATTCTTTAAGACTTGGATATCAGAACCCTCATTTTTAATTTCCTCTTTTTTTTTCTTCCCCCACTCTTTCTTCCTTTTCCCTTTCTTTCCCAAGGAAAAAAAAGGGTTATTAATAAAAAAAATAAAAAAAAAAAAAAAAAAAGGGAAAAAGAGTACTGACAGTCTGGCTTGGAAAAGAATTTCTGTCTGAGTTCTTGCCCCACTCAGAAATCCATCTCTTCTCAAACAGTTCTGGTGGCAGGTGCTTGTGCTTTTGCATCATTGTGCTTGTTTGAGGTATGGCTCAGATAAGTTTGAGGGGTCTTCAGTTTGTTTCCCACTGCTGGAGCTAAGCATCTGTTTTCCACATGCTTCTGCCTTAATTAAATGCTATACAATAATGAGCATGAACCAAAGATAGGACAGAAGTTGCATAAAAACATTTCCCTCTTCTTTCTTCTTTTTGCCTGAAGTCAAATTGTATGTTGCAATTTCCACAACAGCGACTCCCTAGCTTCTGTCGGACTTATTCAGTACAGTTAAGTATTCTGTCAGGTTTATTTAGGAGTTTTTTTCTCTTCTTTATCTTTTCAGGATAACATTTATAAATATATACATATATGTTTACATATATTTTATCTTGAAATTCCAGTTCTGGAAGAGAAAACATCATTCTTTCATCAAAGGAGAAATTCACCCACTGACCTGGAGGTAATCTGAATAATGAACTAGGATAGTTTTTGATGTTTGTGTAAACAGCACAGGACTGTCAGTTTCTGCTCTCCTTGTATCCAGCATGAGGGATAGGAGATCAAAGACTGCCTTCACTAACTGCAGCATGTCAGACTTGCATTATTGAGGGAAATACTCCTAGAGCCACCGATTCACTGCTGCTGAATGGGGGAAAACAATCAGTGTTTTCCCCATCTCCTTCAACATGTCAGAAGAGGTGGAGGTCAATGCAATGAGCTCCTACACTTGTTTCCCCTTTCACTTATTCAAATAAATCATTATTCATCAATGAAACGATTTTGCCTGCCTGGAAACGTGAAGGATGTAGAAGACTTTAAAACTAGTGTGTGAGGATTTCTGTGTCTGCTCAGGAAATCTTCAGGGCTGGAGTCTAGGGACAGCAGAGGGGATGAGGCATCTGTTGGCTCAGGAATGAGAAGGAGCAATCACAGTTGAGGTGACAGTGGAGATTAGGATACTCAGCCAGTAGTCACTAAGGCAATTGCACTACTAACTGTTCCCCTGCAAGTGCTTGCCCATCATACAACAGTAAGAGGAAGGAATAGGTCTTCTGACTGTGCATTCTCACAAGGAGATGTGCAGGAATCCTGGCGGATGAACCACAGGTTGGATGTGCTAATGGTGCAGCCTTCTCCTACACTGAAGAGTAGTAGTGCTTTGCTTAGTTTGCTTTAGTTTTCTCTCGAGGAAAACAAAGAGAGGATGCTTGAATGACTGACATGTGGGCAGAGGATGGTCTTCAGGACTGGAAAGTCTTCAAAATTGTCCTCCAGCTATGGGCATTGGCTCTGATGTTTTAGTGCTGCCAGATCAAGGCCTTTGAGAAGAATCAGGGACCTGGCAGCATGAGCAGTATTTTCCTGTCTCCCTGAGTAAAAACAGGACAGCTAACACTTCTCTCGACTAAAATCTATGCTGCTGACTTGCTGTTTCCTTGGGTCATCCATCATAGTAAGGTAAGACATGGAGCTCTTCAGCACCTTGCTTGGGAAACCACAACAGGGAACACACCTGATTTACTTGAAAAGCAGCCCATATTTCTTACATTTTAAATTAGAAACCAACTGTTAGCTGGGTGTATGGGTTTTGCTAGCATTATTGTGGTTTTTTTGTGGCAACCAATTAACAGCAGGCACTGAGACTGGCAATGAAAATACATATCAAAGAGGACTGAACGATGGTTATAGCATTGGACTTATTGATACAAACTCTTAATGGTCCCTGTGTTCTCTGATGACCCTTGGGTTAGTGCATGCACTTGATCCATTGCAGGCACAGAGGAAGAGGATCTGAACTTGGCAGTGAGTATTTACCAAGAGACAGGATGGCAAGAATGGAAGAGCTGTGGGAGCTGGAGGCCAGCACTGATGTTTCAGTAGGCAAGAATAGCATTGGCAACTGACACAGAGCAAAACACCTCTGAAGAGCATAACTAGAAAAGAATTACCAGAAAGAACTGTCAAAGCTGACAGAAAATCAGGGGACTGGCAGAAATCACAAGATTGAGCAGGACCATTCACACATGTTTTCTGACGACACAGTCCTCCACACTGACCACCCCAAACAGTGTCAGAAGACCACAAAGCCCAGGAACTGAAGGGTCTCCACAGTGATAGAATCTAGAATTTTCTCCACTGGGAGAAACAGCTGCCAAATTCTGCAGGCTTTGTTTATCAGTGGAAGGTGATCTGACAGCTTTGTAACTAAATACAGGGAACGTCTCTTCAGGGACCCATCAGATAAGACTAGAGGAAAGACATGGGGAAGAAGAGATGCCTTCTGTAGCACAGCTCTGTCCCATCTTTTCTGTCAGCTAGAATCCCCCAATACACAACTTATTTTTCATGTCCCGGGAGTGTACTGTCTCTGTTTGCACCTTTGAAAGTCCTGCATAGTAGCACAAAGGGGATGGCACAAGGAGATTGTGGGAGATGAGAGAACTGTGCTATGGAAGGAAGAGATCCTCATCAGTATTTCTTCCATCAATCCTTTGGGGAGGAAAGAAAAAGAGAATTCAAAACCCCAACCCCCACACTAAATTTGCACTTGTTCTCTCAGACTGGCAGCCTAGAAGTTCATAAACTCGGAAGTACCTTGTTCTGGAGTAAACTGTTCTGAAAACAGTTTCCAATGGCTTCCCCAAGTTTGCTTTGCTGGTGGCAGCCCTTCGGCTCCATGCTGGCACATGTATGAAGCTCTCTGAACAAGTTTTGACCTTCCATTTTGACCTTCCCTCTGCCCCTCAAGCCAGCTAATGACATGCTTTGTATTGCACAGAACACATACAATTGACAAGTTCATAGTGTTGTTTAAATATTAAACAGTCTAGACAGGCTTTTGAGTCTTATGCCGCTATGACAAGGCTCAGACCACACCCATCTCTGAAATTGGGCTGCGGGATCATTTGCACAGTAAGACAGACAATAAGACTTGTATACATTGCCATGCAACAGAATAGACCCCAAACCGCCAGCCCTAAGTGGAAAGTTTATTTCTAAGCACAATATATGGAAAAACCAAACCAACAAACCCCACAGATATAGAAAACGTTGTAGCAAATCCCTGGTCAAGTAGGACTTCATGTCTGTCACTACCCTGCACCTCACAGCCGCTTAAAATGTCATGCAATGGAGGAGAGGGCACTTGGACGACACCCTCTGCTTCGGATCAAGGAGGATTTCCAAGCAGGAGAAGGCCGATGGAACTCCTGCTGAGTGATTCAGACTGTAACCAGCAAAAGGGCAGCGCTGCTCACCCCCACCACACGCCTCGTGACTACCAGTGGTAGACTTAGCACTTCAACAGGCTTTACCAACGTGGATTCTCACAACATCCCTGTGAGGTAGGTACGTATTGTTATTCCCCCTTTGCGTGGAGGGGGGACTGAGCCAAACAGCCCAAGGCTACAGAGTCAGTGGCAGAGCTGGAGTGAGAGTATGCAGAGTCCTGTGTGCTCAGAGTACTAGATCACACCACTCTTTCACAGCAAGTTGTGCTTCTGACCTCATAAACTTTTAGCCATTAGCCAAATTAAAGGAATTTGACTTCTCCATATTAAATGAGTGGAGGGCAGGGAGGGAAACAACATCATGGGTGACAGTTGTCCCTTCATCTGCATATGCTTCCCCCTTCCCAAAAACACCATAATTACTCATCTCTTGGAATGAGGACAGCTTCCAGAACAGGCATAGGGGTGAGAGGCTGCTGTGTTTGCTTGCTTTGGCCAGGTTTCTCTCTACTGTGGATCAGAAGCAGTTCTTCCAGAGACTGTTCGTTGCAACACCTTCCTTCTGGGGATAGCTACTTTCAGAGTTGACTGGAACTGCCCCTTCCCTTTCCCTCTGCCCATCAACATCCCTTTCTCCTGTCTGCCAAAAGCATTCTTTGGTAGATAGTAAATCTGGTCAGATAAAGGTACAGTGGCCTCAGAAACCATGTTTCACATGGGTCCTCAGTAAGACAGCTTCCTTGGATGGTGTTTCACCTCCCACACTCTCTGCCACAGAAGTACCTGTTCTGTTGCATCCTGATATTTAAAGGGACACTGTCAAGTAATTGAGGTGAAAAATATGGCCTTGCCTTAAGATGCTAACCTCCATCTTCAATGTTGCAGAATGGCTGGTGTGCTCAAACCCAGAGGCTGAAGTCTGACACCTTCTCTGGTCCAGAAACACCTGACCTATGACAGCCTGGGTGCCAAAGGAGCTGGTAGCCCATGTTTGCCCTGTCTCCAATAGAAGCTGTGAGAGGTGCTGGTACGATGATGGAGGGCAGTTGAATGCAGCCATTGTGCAACGTTCCTCAGCACTGCTGCTAAATGGATGCAGTTTGGCTGAAGTGCTTATCTTGATTTTGGGGGGAGCTGGGTTCAGGCTTGATCACTACAGGTTCATTGTTTTAGGACTGCTGAGCTGTTGCTCCTTAATTAGCTAATCTCTGTATTTTTAGGGTTCTTGCTCTTATACTTCCCCCATGGCAGCTGCAAAATAGCTAAATACCACAGAGTTGGGACATACCCTCCACAGAGCCAGGACAGTCAGCAGGAAATCAGCAATATGGATTTCCTCCTGTTGCAGAAGAAAGGTGGGGAGGAGAGGAATAGGGATGATGAAAGGAATGGAGTGAGTGGAGAGAACCATACGTGCCCAAATGGAAAAGAACAAAATCGGTAGGGAAAGAAATTTTATTTTCAAGCTTGTAAGAGAATATTACAAACAATGGAGAGTAAAAAAAGCCCAAACCCTAAAAACTATTAAAAAGTACTTGACAGTGTCCCTTTAATATCCACAAATGATTCAGCCATTGTGCATTAAAAGAGAATGTTCCTGAAGAGCAATGGGTACCTTCGAGGATATATCCCAGAGAAGGAGACTTATTAGAAGTGTTACACAGTCAATCAGCAACTGTGCTCCCTCTTCAGACTAACTCTCTTTTGGATGATTGAATGAACAGACTGTAATAAACTAACAGACTGGATGTGAAAGGATCAGCCTACAAGACTGAGTGAGACTGTTGCAAATTGAGCAGCAGGGATACAGACACCAAAAAAAAAAGTACATCTCTAGTGCATGAGTGTCTGAATTGGCAAGGGAGCAGACACCCACCAAAGATGGGTCATCTTCTTGTGATTGGAGTAAAATGGAAGGAAATTAACCTGGAATGCCTGCATGGAAAATGATGTGTGTGAGTGGCAAGATTTGGATGCTGGATTTGGGGTTATGAAGGCATGAATCACACCAGTACTTGTGCTTGAAACACCTGCGGAACATTTGTACAAAATTTGCCAAAAAATGCCTATACGTCGAATAAAGGTCATGGAGCGCCCTCCCCCCTCCCAGTTCTACCCTCACAAACCCCTTGTCAGGAACATCACAAAAAAAAAGATTTTTGGTGAAATTTGCGTATGCCTGGATTTTTTAAAGATTTTCTTGGTGAGATGATTCAGTCTCTCCTTCTGTAAATCAATACTGAAAAATCCCCAGCCATTTAACTTCAGGTGCCCCATGGTAAATCAAACAAGGCTCCAGCGACTAATAAAACAAAACAACTCATAGCCCTAGTTAATCACGGTCTGGAAAATAAAAACAATCCAAATATTTCGTTCCCTTCCATGTTTTTATAAATCTCACACTATGTATGTGTGTTTGTGTGCGCGTGCGTGTGTGTACGGGGGGTGTGTACAGAGCGTTACCTATTCCAGGTAATAGGATTTGTAAGACATGCTAAACCGTCTGTTCCTCTGCTTCCCCAGAACTCTGCCTACTCAGTTTGTAGTCTGTATTGCACTTGTTTTGTTGGTTTTTTTGTGATTTGTGTTGTTGGTTTTTTTTTTGTTTGTTTTTTTTTTTTTTTTTTAAACAGGCTGGAAAACATTAACCTCTTTAGCATGAGTGTGCAGCTCTCCCTCCACCTGCTTTTTTTCCTCAGCTGGCCAGGTGCCGCCTCTTATATCTTGTGCAGTTACTGAAAAAAGAAAAGGAGAGGAGGAAAAAAAAAAAAGAGAAAAAAGAAAAGGAAAGAGAAAGAAAAAGGCACACCATGCTCCTCTGCTTTATGAGTTCTTTGTCTCCTCCGCTTCGTGTTAAGGCCTCCTGAATTCCTCGGCTCAGACCGTTGTGACCCTCATGACGAGCTCTCTGTTACTACTAGACTGACTCCTCTGTTCGTGAGGCCTCAGGTGGCTGAGTATATGCAGGATGGTATAAGCACAGTGGTGGTCAGAGAGGGTGCCTGTGGCATGGCCGGCAGCCCGTGCCCCGCTGTCGGCTGGAGCGGAGTTAGTGGCTGTACCACCAGTGGAGGACGAGTGGGTGGTCTGGGAGGAGGGACGCTGATTTGTCCTGGTCCCTGTTTTTTGCTCCTCCATGTCCTTTGTTTTGTCATAGTTCAGCACTTTCCACTGCTGATTGACCGCCTGCCACCGCTTAAAAATCCGGTAAACCGAGGGCCCTTCATGTATTATTAGACCTGGAGGGAAGTGGGAAAGAAATAAACATAAAACAGAAACAAAACTTCAGAAAGAACCACAAACCTACCCCAGCACCTTCCCCCAGCTAGCCGGTTAAGCTCGCTCTCCCTCAGCCAGTGTTTACTCCATGATAAATCCTGTATTTTAATTACAGACAGAGCACTGGTGCTCCTCCTCTCCTGGATCCCTTTTCCCCCTGAATTAAAAGGATTACAGTTTTATCTCAGCCATCGATAAAAGGATCGTAAATGCAGCACAGTGAGTTATGCCCTTACAGCAGCAAAGTATCTGTTTACCAATAAATGCCCAAGGTTTATCAGTAGCTGGACTAATTTTTCATGCTGCATAGGCATGATTCACCGAGCTAACGGCGTGTGTTTGGAGGAGGTGTAACTGGATCTGACGTGCCAGTGACGGCTGCTGCACCAGCGTCATGTGTGTGCACAGCTCATGTCTCTCCCCCCACACACAGCAGCAGAGCAGACACACATGTGCAGGCCAGAGGCAGCAATCGAGCAAAAAAAAAAAAAGGGTCTGTCTATTCCCATAAGTGGTTTGTTATCCAAGGCAAAGTTTTGCTCGTCTGCAGAGCAGGTACCTCATTATATGTCATTTGTTCCTCTCAAGGGGGAACTCGGCACGCTTGACAGAAAGGGCAGATGAGCTCACACAGTGTGTGCACTGAGTGTGTCCTGCTGCCCACCTGCATTCAACAGAGCTGATGTCTGGGGGTGGCACTGGGCTGCAGGACACCTGACTTCTAATGGTCTCCACATTCAAAAAAGAATGAGCAGCTCAGGCCCTTCCACCCAGAAGTCACCTCATCTCCCACCTGTCTCCATCATCCTCCCCAGCCTTGCCAGATGAATAAGGAATTAAATAATTTTAGTTGTTTAGATGATGACACTATTTGAGGATTAAGCTCTGTTGTTATTATTAAGTTGCCAGGCTCTGGCTAGACCCTTTGGAAGCACTAGGTCCAGCAGTGGCTGCAACACAGGTGTTCTTCTCCACTCGGGCTGGAGGAAGCTGCAACATCTCATGTAGATTAGCTGGCACACTGTAATTTATCCCACAAGCTTTGCTATACAATGGGATTTATGTGGAATGAGAGGGGTCTAAGTCTCCTTGTTTTGCAGCCATCTCTCTCTTAGGAAAGTGCCTTTTTAGTCCATGTAACTAAAGCCAGACCAGCAGGCAGGACTGGGTGAGTTAGCACATGGATAGCTTCATTGTTCTTAATGACTGTGGCTTCACCATCCTTAGTCAGGAACAAGATTATCAAAAACATTTCTAGGAAGAGGAGTTCTCTTACCTGCCTGTTGCAAGTGTAAAAGTACAAGAACAAAAGACCCACAAGAAATAAGCATCAAAATCATGCCTAAACAAAGGGGCTGACTTGACCAATAATGTGTGGAGAGATGATTGTCACCACAGAATAAAGCGGCTTATGGCTATTCCCAATGAATCGAATGCTACAGCTTTAGCCCCCACCTACCTTTTCTAGATTGTTCTAGTTTTTGATGGCAGATAATTACTGGAGTAAACCCATGCTAAATTAAAACCCCAAATACCTGAAGGTCATCTTATCCTTAGGGCTGACCTCCCCATTACTCACTGATGGGATGCAGCCACCCCATTTCTCAGGATCTGCATCTGATGTTAGAGAGTTTAAATCACTGCTTCAGTACAGATTGAGTTTCTAGTCTGCCTGGTTTTAAGCATAACTAAGAGCCCTGCTGACTTGACCACAGATTAGTTTCAGGGGGACTCTCCCATTCATTGAAATGGGGTGCTGAGCCTGCTCCGTGGCTGTAGAAGTAATTACACGGGATAGTTTAAGTATGCAGATCTGACTGTTTTGGGACAGGGAATGCCATAGGGCACTACAGTATGAGAGAGCTCTACTCTCTGGTTCCCGTAGGTCATTGAGATTACACAGCTGTAATCCTGCAGTGGTGCTGGCTTTTCATAACCAAACACCATGACACCATAATAGAAAAATGTGGGTTTCCCCACCCTCTTTGAAACATGGTTGAGAATTCTGACATGGTCCGATCAAAGCATTAACAATAAAACACAGGACTTAGGGAAAGCCTGCAGATCCAGCCAAGGAGACAGAGCTTTGAAGCAGACCTGAAGTGGATCAGCCCATGACAAGGGACATTAGACATATATTTAAATGAGCTGTCTGATCTGTAATGAATGAAATTTCACTCTGATCAATGAGAAAGCCAGTGTTTCTTGGAGGCCACCTTAAGCCTGGGATAAAAGAGCTGAAATCAAGTGTTTTCTGTTTGGCTGTAGAACATTCTTCATAGAATCAAATCCATTCTAGGAAGTATTAAACACTGAGCCAGGATTGTAAATCTATTCTTAATTACCTTATCACAAATATTTAATGCGCAGCCTGATTCAAGAGGGCTGTTTATAAAATTCTTGTTTGTTTGCCTTCTAATTATAAATGTTTATGATCTTATGCAATTAACTGTGTGATGCTGATGGATGGGTTGCTGAGTCAACTGAGCACCTGTTTTCTTAGATAATCCTGGTTTCCAAATATTTGTAAAAGTACAAAATAACTTGTTTTGGTCTGTATTTACTGGGCTCTAAATTACTTGTTGATTTCCCAGTGTCAAGCTCAGGAAACTGTAAAATTAAGAAGAAACCAATTGGAGGGGTGGGCAGGGAGGCGGAAGTAACAGTGATTCATTTGCAAGAGTAAATGCCAATAGTAAGCAAGAGTCTATCCCTTTATAACAAGTTGCAGGATGCTTAATGCTCCCATTGAAACAAATTTTGTCTGCCTAAGATAAATTAGGATTGGAATTTCTACATTCAGCTATGTGCATCCCCTAACAAAAAAAAACCTCCCTCAAGGATCATTCTTGTTGACAGAGGTGAAACTTTCAAATTGAAGATCACAATTCAGTGGGAAATCCTTCAGGAAGAACTGTATTCAACTTGAGGTGTCCAGCTAGAGCCAATTATTCCATAAGTCAAATCCTCTGTGTGGGTGTGTAAGATTGCAAGTTGGTGTGAACTTGTCTCTCTGTGCAATTCTCTCTTTTCAACACATAAATGTCTATGTGAGAGTTTAAGATGGATTCTGGTAGTGTCCTGGTCCTTTCCCCCTCCTTCCCAGTTTACCTCACCCTCCTCTGCTTCACAAAATCTGTTCTCAATTGATCCTCTGTGAAAATCATCCTCTTCAGAATGAAAATCTCTGTAAATTTTACACGGAACTTGTTGGTCCAGACTGTTGCTTGCTTTATGAAATCCCTAGTTTGTGGTGATGGTGAAATGAAACTCCCATGGAATATGGACACTGATGATGTGCTGTTCTCATTCCCATTTTCTCATGTAGAGACGTGGTGGGACCAGCACTGGACAAAATTCCTTGAGCTGGAAGTTGTTGAAAGCTGGAATCCCTTGGATTAGAAGGGACAGAGGTGCATTGGATCAGCAGACTTGTGACAAAACTGATCAAGAGAAAGGTCCTCAGCCCAATGGCTAGAAGGGCTGCTGGAAGAACATTGGCAGATATAACAGGGACAACTGTGTTTATGTCTTGGGGTAAGGAAGAGGGGATCAGTTGGTGTACCACCAACAGTGAGCCTCCAGAAAGCAAAAAATCTCTGAAAATCTGAATGTAGCAGTAGTTTGTATGGAAAGCAACTGTTCGATGACAGCATTCCTGAGCTGAAGAAAAGTAAGGTGTGAGGATAATGGGTTTGTGAGCCTCCGATCTAAGGCAACTTTGGAGCAGAAGTTTCCCAGAAATGACAAGCACAGTGACCTCCTCAACATGGTCAGACTCTGACACCAAGTTATCTTTTCACCAGCACTTTCAGTCTCTAATTAAAACTTTCCTCTTATTCCAACACTTACCATGCACTTTCTTGAAAGAAAAAGGTAAATTCTTGGGAAAGGAAGTTTCACCTCTTTGCCAGTAAAAACCCCACCAAAACAGAGCTTCTGCTGACAGTGCGTGGTACATAATCCCTGCACTGACACTCCTGTTGTCTACAGGAGGAAAAATCAGAGTCCATTTCAGCCAGTTACCTTTTCAAAAAGGCCCTGTCTTGCCACCTGAGCTGTCACTTCTTGTTTCCACCTTCAGCAGCACTTTGCCCTTTTGTTTTCTTTTCCAAATGCAGTTTCATCTCAGCCAGACAGCTGCCATGCTTTAGCCTGTTTCTGTTGCTTTCATTACTGGGTGTCAGGGGAAGATTATGGCAGCTGTGATCAAAGCTTAATGTTTGCATCCACAGCAGTTGTGACTCAGGCCAAGGTAAACCAAGCTTTCTGGGAGATAACACTTCTCATTGCCAGCCTTTCTCTCTACTGACATCATACGCAAACACTTCCCTCCCTTTCTGCGAATTCTTTAATCTTTTGTGACAATCTCAAGTTTCTCCACTTTTGTTTCCAAAGCTCCAGCAGCTCAGCCCTCACTTATCTCTTTGCCTTAATCTTATCCTATTTGCTCCATCCTTAGTCGCCTTTTATCTTGACCTAAGAGCAGGAAAGTGGCTGATGATAAACCAGGAAAAGAGAGCCAGAGGGATCTGTTCCAGGAAACAGGGCAGGGAAAAGGATACCTAGTACCTGGCATTCCCCAACATCATCACCAGGTGAGTTCCAGCTGCACATAACATGTTCTTCAAACAACCTAGCATACTTAAATCCTCCTGTGGCTGATAATCAAGGCTGCACAGCTGTGCTCTTCAGGAAATGGGGAAGAGGGTGAACCAAGGAGTGGAGAGAGATAGTTTCATAGTTGAAAATAATGTCATGGCACCAATGGGACTCTCACTTGGGCTGATTTGGGAGGAGAGATGTGAACCTCAGAGCTGACCAGGTTGGGAATGAGGTAATGTCCTTCTTCTCCTCACTCCTGTTCATCATCTCCAGAACATCTTCATTTCATCCCCCTTTTGTGCATGTGAACTCCCCAGGAGGGTGCAGTCCCTAGACCATAGAGGTGCAGAATCAGCACTGTACCCCCCACCTGCCTTTTAATTCCCTGATGAAATAAATTGATAAGTCACAGAATTCCTGTCTTCAGGAGTGTGGCTGCCTGGTCCAGCTCGTGTTTGCACTTCTCTTTATTTGATTACATCTTGTTGATTCCTCCAATTTTCCAGAATCATTTCAAATTTCAAATGCTGATCTGATCCTCCAAAGTGCTTGCAGCCTTTCCAATCTTGGTGTCATATGTGAATTTTATAACAGCACTTCCTATTTAATTATCTAAGTCATTAATAAAAATATTGAAGAGAGCAGAGTCCAAAACAGTCTGTACTTGAAGCGTGTTTCCAGTTTACAGCACACCACTGACAACTACTGAGAAAGCAGTTTTTCCATTGGCTGTACACCTGCTTTATAGTTATTTAATCTAGAGCATGTTTCTCTTATTTATTTAGCAGAATCTAAAGGCAAGGAATCAAGAACGTTGCCCAAGTCACAGCATAACAAACTAACTGCTTCCTCGTTAGCCACCATTAGAACAATGATCTTTCCAAATTACATATGGTTATACCCTCGTGCTCATCAGTTGATTAGCTAAAAAAATATTCTACTATCTTTCTCTGAATCAGTTAAGCTGATTTGCCCTTCATTTGCTTGATCCTCAATTTCTACCTTCTTTAATGATAGAGGTTGTATTTAAAGGTAGGTACTCTCCTTGCATTTCCCCAGCTGCCTGGCACCTCCTGAATCCTCCCCAAGTTCCTGATGATGAAACGCTCATGGGTCAGAGACTGCTCCTGCAGCTTCCTCTGAAGTTCGTTAGGACATGCAGACAGTGACAGAGCTAACTGTCTGAGGCTGTTCTCTTCTGATTCTGCCCTGGCCTTCTTTCTCCACATTAAAATTATTTTAGCTAAGTTTTGAGGACTGAAACGAAGGCAACATTTAACTCTTTGGCTCTTTGTGTATCAAATACTTGATATCAATTACTTGAGCTCTTAGACTTGTCTTGTTCTTCTTCTTTACATATGCTTATGGACTCATTTCTTTTTGCCTTTTGTATTCCTGGGTGGTCATCCTAGGTTCAACCCTGATAGCTGCCCATGCTTGTGTGATTTCTAGAGACTTTTCACTAGTTGAAAGTTATTCTTTCTGCCTTTTGTGTGATTGCAGCTTCTGATTTTGTGTCCTCAAAGAGTTGCAGCCTCAGTGCTCTCTTCCCACGCTTCTGAGCTTTCCCCTGCACAGGCACAGTTTGCTGTTGTGCGTTTGGTATCATCCTTTTGGCAGCTGTGAGCTGTTCACAGTTCTTTTATCCTTTACATTCTCTTCCCAAGAGACACTCCCTACTCTGGTCCCCTGAGGCTGCTGCCACTGCTTTTCTGGAGTCCATTATCCTCACACCTTACTTTTCTTCAGCTCAGGAATGCTGTCATCGAACAGTTGCTTTCCATACAAACTACTGCTACATTCAGATTTTCAGGGATTTTTTGCTTTCTGGTGAAATCGAAGAGGAAGTATAGACTCCTTCATAACTGCCATCTCCACTTTCCAAAACATAAATTTTGTCCTCAGAATGTTTCAAGAGCTTAGTGGACAGTCTACCCTGCATACAGGAGTAGTTCATAATGGATGACCCAGAACCTCTGGTGCTGTCTTTTAGACACTTCTGGTAGTTGCAAGACACTTGACCAATGGTCAGGATTTCTATAGTCCACAAGACATCTAGCAAAGGTTTGCTCTGAATAATGCTGGAACTGTACTAGGAGGGTAAGCAAACTTAGCATTTGCCAGCACTGAGTGAGAGATAGTATAAGCTGAAAATGTATTCATAATGATTAGAGCTAGAATGAATGCTTAACATATGGAAAAATAATTAGCTGATTATAATCAGGCATTTTCTTATCAATCATTCTCAATGCACATTTTTTAAGTACCTTAAGAACTGATTATGTATGAATCTGGACTGTATTTTGGCTTGGCAGAGCTGAGATGTCTGCATGGCTGGACTCTAATAGAGTGCTGTTGATCACTGGATAGCATGTGTCATTATGGAATCCATGGGTCAGGGGAAGATAAAACACTCCTGCTCTCTAAGTGCATTCACTGTAACAACGTTTCACTGTCACAGGGCTTTTGCGGCATGTGAATGCCATGCTTGGATCTCTCAGGCCACAGGGGCCACGACTCCAGCAAAACTGAAATGGGGTCCCTCAGAGGCTGAGACCTCCATGGCCAGGGAAGAACCCTCATCAGTGTACACAAAGAAGCTGCTTCCAGCTGTCTTGGAGGTATTTCATGGAGGTTTAGACTCTCCCATTTTGGGTCGTTACAGCACAAACAGGCCGGTCCACAACCTTCAATTGATGACTAACCAGAAAACCTTGTGTTTATCACAGCTTATCTCTCGTTCAAGGGCAGCTGTTCCTCAAGGCTTCCTCAGTCTCTGGTGGGCCAGGGCCCCCCACAAATGCAGCAAGAGCCCTTCTCCCTCCCTGCTTCCTCCGCTCCATCTGGCAGAGCCATGGGAGCAGCAGGTCCCATCTGGGCGGGTGATTACGCTGTGTCCCAAGCTCTCTGCAGCCATTAACACCCACCCCCAGACTCAGCAGGAGTCCTGCTGGGCAAGAGATGGATCCAGCGTGCCGGCATCTCAGGGAATCCCTACAGTTGCTGCTCCACCAGGCAAGGGATCATGGAGCAGAGCATGGGGGGCTGGGGAGAGGAGGCAGCTCCTCTAGTGCTGCTGGGAGTGCTTGTTGTGGCAGCTGGCAGCATCTCTCCCCCAGGCAGCACGGTGATTTTGCAGGATGCTGCTCAGCTATTTGGCAAGGAACAATTTCAGGTTGTGATACTGCAGCACATCATGAGTTCATGTAACACAAGTATGCTGCAGTGATTCCTGTGTGCACAGAGTGCTATGAGCTCCTCTTGGAAGCAGGAGCAGTCCATCCCACAGACATGGCATTTGTAGCAGTGGGAGGATGAAGGCTTTATCCAGCAGGATGAATTCAGTTGAAAGGTAGGACTGTCTGTTGTGGGGCTTGTGGAGCTTGTGGGAGCAGGGGACAACATGCTGTAGAAGCATTTGGGGAGCTTTTATGGCTGCAAGGTAGATGCATCTTCTCTGCAAGGTGCTGCCTCCATCCCAGAGCAAACATCCTCAGCCATGTCCCCTGCTGACCTGTGTGCTCCTCTGCAACACACTGACTGGGCCCTGTAGGGCTGAGCTGGTAAGATCCAAAATGAGGAAAGTCTGGCAAAATTAAGGACCTGACAGGAGATGTCCAGTGGACAAGGACATTTCTTTTCATTCAGGTTTGTTTGCAATGGGAAATTAGCACTGCCTGTCTGCAGGACAGAGGAGCTGGTGTGACCCCAGGAACTGCACACAGCAACACCCTCGCTCTCAAGATGCCACAACACTTCCAGCTGAAATACCAACCACTACTAATTTCTCCAGACTAGTACTTTTGCCCTTTGCCTCAAAACTGGGACAAAAAACACCCAAAACCAAAACAAGAAATAACAGTGAAAATACATAAAATGAAACCCGAAGAAATCCTTGCTCGGGAGATAGATAAAACATAAACTCAAGTACTCCTGTAAATCCAGCTGGCTGTGGACAGCTACAGCAAAATGGATGTTGTGCCCTTAAGGGCTCTTGTACTCCCATGGTATTTAATTCACAGTGCACAATAAAGCAGAGGATTAAAGGGCAGTCTCTAGTTATGCAGGCAGCAATAAATGAGAATCTTCTTGGAAAAAGCAAATAAATAAATAGAGATGGGAGCTCCACCAGCAGAAGCCTTGCTTCTGAATGATGCCTCTCCAGCAGCAATCCCCTCTTGGGAGTCTACCCATAACTGTGCCAGGAAAGGAGGGATAGGGCTTGGAGGCAGTACTAATACACACTCTTGCTCTCTTAAAGTTTCCCCTCCTTATTTTGTAGCTAGGATTGTATAGATCCTCTTGGAGCCTTTTTTCATCAAATTTAAAATGGAGATGACAGCAACACCCCACATCTTGAAAAGGCTTTGTGCACAACAGGTGAAAGACGCTCATTGTGTGCATGACAGATACTCCAAGGTCTTTAAAAAAATAGAGTAAATAACCCTTTCAAGCTAGATTGAACAGAGCACTGGCTAAATGCACATCCTGATCTCCGGGTGATTTTATGGGTCTTTTCTACCTTTAGGTTTTTAGACATTCCCTGACAGAAGTCTGTGGAGTTGAATACTCATGGTGAAAAGGGAAAAAGCATGTGGCTTCCATTTCATTGTGCTTGTACGAGGGCAGTCATTGCTCCAGGTCTGCATTCTGAACCTTGCTATACCATAGCTAATGTTACTTTGACTGAAGCGCTGCCTGTGCAGTCATGCTGGATCCTCAGCCATTCCCAGGACACTTCTTTGAGGGCAAAGCTGGACAAGAAGCACTATTCTGTGTTGGGTTTGGGAATCTGTCTTCACACTTGCTTAGAGAGAGATTTGGAAAAGTCACACTGTTCCCCAGAATGGAAGAATACATGTGTATTTTCAGACAGGTGAAAATGTTTCATTTGGACTTGAATTTTTTTAAAATGTTGTATTCCAAAATCTGACACTGAATTTAAAATACTCAGCATGAGCAGTCATCTCTAAATGCTAAATCAAAATGCTTTATTCAATAATGATCAAAACATGACATTTGCTTATTGAAGGTAGAACTAGTACCTCCCTCTCTGCTTTTATTAGCAAATGAAATTCTGTAAGGAAAAATGAGAATAGTTTCACATTTTTTCATTTTCTAAGGGATTCAGGTCCTGTCTGAGCCCAATTCCTCCATCCTGCTCCAGCCACCTCAGTGCTCTTTCCTTAAGAGGAATATGAACCAGTTAGGAGAGACATAAAGGTGAGTACAGATCACCCTCAGCATCCCCCTGGGAAATGTAGGGCACACAGGCTAAGTTAATGGACCTGAGAGTGCCTCTGAAGTCGCAGGTCGGCATGTGCATTGTGATTTTTTCTACTCCCTTGTTGGAGCGAGATGTGGGCATCTTTCCCCCCTGTTGTGCAGGAAGGCATCCCAAGGATGTCAGGGAGAAGATGCTCATGGTGCTCTTTGGCTAGCCTTTGGTTGGGATAAATATGTTCCTGGGATACATCGTGGTGCAGCCTGTGTTTGGCTGTTTTGTCCTGCACAGCCATGAAAAATCATTGCCAATCCAGGATTTCTGTGAGATTCCTAGAAGCCTTCCACCTTGAGTGCTGCAGCCTCTCCTCTCTGCTCCTTGTCCTCACATGTCTCACCCTACCTCCTCCTCTGCAAGGCCTTCATCTCTCCCACAGAAGCATATTCAAAATTAATTAGGGTGGTAGAAGCCAAGAGGACAAAGGTCTATTATTTCTGATCCATTACTAGCTAGGATCTCTAAGAGGGCAAAACTTCTTCCTTCCTGTTCTGGGTACACAAGCTTCTTCCACCAGAGCTGAAGACCTTTATAAGCTGCGATATCCAGTTGAGTGAATGATGATGGAGACTAATGGGGCAGGTAAGAGTTTACCTGCACCTGTGGGATCCACCAATGCTGAGCTGACAAGTTTGACAGCAGTGAAAGGAACCAAGAGTGGCTAAGCCTGCAGCAAAGGTCTTCAGAAGAGCCTTGTAGGACACCAAGAGGTCCGTGATGTGGCTGTGGCTGAGTGGAGTGAATTGTCCCACCTGGCACAGTGAATGTCTGGACATTCAGCTCCTCAGGCTTCTCTGCATTCTCCAGGCAGTGATGACTGCTCACTCCACACTGCCTGAATGTCATTGCTGTGGGCTGGTTTGCTGAGAAGGTAAAGTGTTGGCTGGACTATTGGGTGCAGGATCCCTGGAGTTATTTAATGTTACTGAACAATTTCTACTTAACACTGCACAGTCACATGGGTATTATGGATCCAGCTTTGCCATGAGACAGAGGGACTCAGGCTATGGCTGCCATCGGTGGATCTTGGTGCAGGAAGAAAAGCACTGCTTCAGAGAAAAACTTCCAGGAAGAATTAAGTTTAGCAACTTAGCCCATGGGCCTGTTTGCAATTCTTTCTTATAGACTGTTGTATTCTGTATCTGAAAAATGGCTCTGTTGGTAGGTAGCCGTCATTGATCAGTCTGTAAGAAGTGATCCCAGAGGTGGATTAATGTGATTTCATATTAATCTCCCCTTATGTCTGCTTCTGGTTCCCCACAGAGCTGGGGACACACCAAAAGCAGGTTCATCACTGTGCATGGGGGATGACCTCCTGTGGTCTCATCTTTGACCACAGAGTTGAATTCTCTTGATAGAGCTGCAACAGCATGCCATGGACCACAGCTTCCCACCTCCAGGAGTAAAGTGTCTGTGGGGACGCAAGCAGTAGTAGGAGGAGCAATGGGACAGAAGGCAGTTGGAAAAACACAGCCTGGCACAGAGCTAAGGACTTTTTTTCATCCTTTAGTAGATAGCACAATTTGTGCAGCTGGCATGGGAGATCCTACCAGCTGCCTACAAGGGAATTTCCTGCCATAGCGTAGAAGCTACGACAGGCAGGTGAGTGCTTCTGCCTCTGCCTACGTATGGAAACTTAACCCAGGGACACCAGGCACTTCATTTCAGCATGGAGTTTAGTGACAGGGAAGCCTCATTCTGATTATAATGTATCACACTTGAAAGCACAAGGTGCAATTCACAAGGCAAAAGAATTTTTTTTCCCTCAGAAAATGTTAATTATGTTGCCCTCATTAAATGCTAAACACATTGATCCACTGGAGCAGAGAGCACCATATGGTTATTCACGACAAAATACATCTCTGGAGCCCTGTTGCAACAGTGGGACCCTGCATGGAGATAGATGCGGTGAAGGAGTGTGGAGCTGAACAGACACGTGTGAAAGGCCAGGTGCTGCTCTGATTGTGCTGCAAGCTGAGTTTGTTCTCTACAAAAAGGGAGAGGATTCAGAGGTAGGTTCAAACCCTGTGGCTCTGCTCAGCACCAACAGGCTGACTCTGCAGAGAGCTGCCAGAGCTGCACTGGAGTTCAGTGGGCACATTGAGCCTCTGCAGACATGCCCTCTGGCTAGAGCAGCACCCATGCTCGCACGCTGGCTGCCCTACTCTCTTACGGAATAATCAATGCAGCATTAGATAAAAATAGGTCCCATCTTTCAGGAACAGAGAGGTGGCCTGTCTGGAGTTTGCGGAGCATCCGCTGTTCCTGGATAGCAGCCAAGGAGTCGGTTGTCAAATCAGCTGTGCAGCGTCGCTTCTCCTGGTGCCAGCCCAGCTACAAGGCCTGAAATAATTGCTCTCAGGAACGGACTTTGCCCAGCTGGATTCAGAGCCCCATAACATGACCTGTGGGGACTATTCCTGTCTCCACACCTCTCTTTACACCTGATAGATCAATGATTTGCTCCATGGTTTTTCAAGCATGCATATTTGGCTGAATGTGTTCAAACCAGGGTTCACAGAGAAAAAAAAGTGAACTGGCTGCCTGATTTTATCCTGACTGCTGGCTGTGAAGGTAGGACCTGGATCTGGCCACTTCAATTAGCTCCTGGTAGCTGCAGTTTAAAGGCAAACTGGGTAAGAAGTGCATGAAGTGTATGGCAAGCAGTGCATCAAGTTGAAAGGCTTGGAAGACTTCTGTATATTCTCATGGGTATCTTCCAGGTATGTCAAAGCCACACACATTTCCTGTGTGTGCTGGTGTCAAGTCTCTCCTCCAGACATTTGCTGCACTTCTTTGCCTTGTGCTCTCCCTGTAAGGTGTCATCAAGCCAACACATGAGCTTGGTGCTTCCTCAAAACTGACTTCCTACTGCTGCTGTAGCAATTCCTCCTGCTTTGTACCTCGAGGAACTATGCAGAATGAATGAAAACATCTGCTTTCCTTTTGAGAATTGGATCGATACAGATGAAGACCAAGACCCTGAAGACACCTCATTTCTCAGTTTCTCTTTAGTTTGTTGTGACTTTCTCTCCTAAGTCCTTTGAATGCTGAAGGCCCAAGTGACCTGGCTAGAAAATACCCTCAGGCTACCTCAGCCTGGCATTTTCTCTAGGAAGCAAAGCTCATTTAAAATAAAACCGCATTAGTCTTGGCAGGAAGCTTGAATTGTCACTGTCTCAAGGAAGCTCCATTAATTACTGTTCCCACTGCACTATGAAAGATCAAATGCTGTGGATCAGTTTTAATTGGCTATTGATTTCTTTTGTTATTACCTACAGTTGTGCTGAGATGCCGTCAGACATACTGGATGCTTTTGATTATTCTTGCTGGCAGCTGGGATTAAAATCAGCAGGCAGACACTTCCTGATCTGTAATGGATTGCCATGGTGTGCCAAAAAAAATCGTTGGCTGGATGAATGGTCCTGCTTTGCCTCTCTTGTACTCCTGAGCTGCAGTGCAGTTGCTATTGTGGAGGCAAATACCATCACGGACTGGCTGCCAGGGAAAGAGCGGGAAAAGCTTCAAAGAGCACAAGGATTTAGTCCCTGCAGAAGTGCACTGCTGTTAGCACCGAGGCAGGGTGAGCCAGAGAGCAAGGACTGGTGGGCATGGATAAAGCAACAGTCCCCATCAGACAGTGATCCAAGGAGAGGCAGATTGGATTAATTTTGCGTTGCTGGGGATAAACCCCCCAGCATGCCAA
Organism: Cephalopterus ornatus; assembly: GCA_013396775.1. Classification (NCBI taxonomy): domain Eukaryota; kingdom Metazoa; phylum Chordata; class Aves; order Passeriformes; family Cotingidae; genus Cephalopterus; species Cephalopterus ornatus. Next base: position 315,648 of record VZRE01013665.1, on the reverse strand, counting down.
GCTCAGGGATAGCCCTGTGTGAGCTGTGTGATGCAGGACGGCACATACAGACCCTAACGGTGACAGCCCTGCACACACAGCCTGCCACAGGCCCTCCTGGGACGTGCTTCTCCCTCAGAGCTGATCTGGTGGTCTCTGAGCCTAGGCTGTGACATGTTCTCATTAGCTGGCAGAGTTCCTCCATCTTTAATAAGGGATGGTGTCCTGTCCTACTGACGCCAAATGACACCCTAATCTACAAACACTGACTTTCCCTAATTGCACCTTGACAGAGAGAGAGGCAAACCCCTCCTTTCCCCTCCAAGGACTATCATTTAATTAACAGGCAGGCATCTCTCAGGATTTACAGCCCAGCTCTTAGCTGCTACTCTCCCTACTCAGTAACTGAGGCCTAAAAAGGCTCATTCCATTTATCTATGTGTTTCAATAACCTTATTTCTGCTAATCTCTACGCCAGCTTTCTGGATTTACCTCTCATGGACCATGGGGAGAACTTAATCAAATGAACAGTCCCCATTTCACTTCTCATTCCCTTCCTCGGTCTTGATCTGAAGTCTCTGTGTTGTAGATGGCTTCACAGCGGAGCAATAGCTATGCTGGCACCATCACCAGGTTCTAGCTTAATCCAACTCTCATATTTGTCCTACAGACATGACTAGAGATAGCACAGATGAAAGAGATCAGAATCAAAGTTGTTGGCTGGATATCAAGAAGCATTTAATCGGTTCCTCCTTCACGAACTGGAATCATCTCTCTGCAACCTGTTCTTGACATATGTTTTTCAACAGGTTCTTAAAAAAAATCCAGTACTGGAGGTTCTCACAAATCCCAAGCAATCCTTTCCAGTTCCTCCTGCCCTCCTGTTAGATGTCTGAGAGCAAGGGGGAGAACAATGTTGAAAGACCATCTTGCACATCTTGCCCAGATGGACATAGCTTCTGGTCCTTGGGGCCCTACCATCTGTCCTGATGGTCATGAGGACCAGATTGGTTGCATTTTAGTTTTACTTCCATGGTGGATGAAGAGGTAGAAAATGGTGTCTGTCCCTTCCAATTGTTTTTGTGGAGCATGCTAGGATCTAGCAAAGTCCAAAGAAAAGGAGCGTCCTACGGAATGCTAGTGGCTGAGGGTCAAACTCAGGACCCCTGGATTTTGTTGCATAGATCAATAGTCTCTGAGTTAACAGACGTATTTTGAGAGTTCAGCTTTGAGATGATCTGACTATTGCAGGTCAAGTACAGTTCAAGTGAAAGTAAAAACAACAAAATGATCTGTACTTAGGAAGCTATACATACAAAGGAGCACTTGTGCGCTCCACTTTGACTCCACATTGGAAAGACCAGTGCTGCCATGGGATTGTCCATGCAAATTGCCACAGATACCTTTGTCTTGGCAAATTGCTACGTAAATCCCTTAATGACTTGGTAGAGAGGAGATCACACAAAACTGAGCAGTTGCTGACTAGGTGTGTATTCCCTGTTTGACATTAGTCATATCCCTGCAGATTTGGTGACTTCTCCAGCTTTGAGGCTCCACAGTGCCAGAGGAAGTGTCCTGCTGACCACCTCCAGTGACAGGGTGTATAAGCCAGCCTCCTGGACAAATGTCCCTGTGTACCCAGTGGACATGAGACATTCAAGGACAACTGAAGGAGCTCTGTTTCAGAACATCTGCTCTTTAGTAAGTACCTGGTCTTTCAAACCCCTGCTCCTCTGCCAGTGAAAGCAAAACTTGGGGGTCAAACTGGAGAAAGAAACAATTGCAATTAGTGTAGGACCTACAGTATAACCTTCTGATAGCTAAGGCTGCCTGGCCTGTTACCAAACAATGTACAGACAATATGTGGGTTATATTAGCTGGAAAAAACAAGTCTGTGATCTGAGTGCACCTAATGTCCTGCCCTTTCCCCATGACTGAACATTTCATAGTTCCTAAATCTTTCCTACACACCCACAGGCTGGATAGCTAAAGGAGAAAAGGGCTGTACTGCAGAGAAGTACACACTGGATTGCACAGACAGCACTCCAGTGTTTCAGGATCTGTTGTCACTGCAATTATCCATGAGAGGTTTTATCCTGAACTTGCAGAAGTGGAACTAAAACCCGAGGAGGAGTAACAAGAGGCTTCGGGCCATGCTGGCAGTCAGGAGCAGAACTTTCAATCTCCAAAGCTGGCTTTGCCCAGCTATGATCAAAAGACCCTGCATGAAGCAGCTAGGTTTGTGAGAAGGATAAAGAAAGAGAGAATAGCTGATTCACAGTGAGGAACTCACTGCAAATCTTCTAGGGAGCTGGAATTGCTGCATCCATCACAGTTGCACAAAACTATAATGAATGAGGAATTAAATTCAGTTGTGGTGTTCATAGAATTATAGAATGGGTTGGGTTGGAAGGGACTGTAAAAATTATTTAGTTTCATCTCCTCTGCTGTGGGCAAGGACATTTTCCACTAAATCAGGTTGCTCAAAACTCCATCCATCCCGCCCTTGAACACTTCCAGGGATGGGGCATCCAAACTCCTCTGGGCAACCTGTTCCAGTGCCTCACCACCTCCACAGTAAAGAATTTCTTCCTAATACCTAATCTAAACCTACTCTCTTTCAAATTAAAGCCATTACCCTTGTCCTATCACTACATGCCCTTGTAAAAAGTCCCTCTTTATCTCTCTTGTAGGCCCTTTTATGAACGGAAAGCTGGTATCCCTGCAGCCTTCCTCAGGCTGAACAACCCCAACACTCTCAGACCTTCTTAATAGGAGAGAATTCCCTTTGATGAATCCCTTCTACTGGCCTGACCTGGCCTGGCCTCTCAATGTGATAGACTAGCCTTTTGGCTTATGCTAGTGCAGCCCCCCGAAATATGCAGGGCTGAAGAGAAGTCACTCAGAGGAGAGACCTGGCCACATGAACAGCCAGGGAGTCACTGATCCCTGTGAAGATCCCATGTCACTTAGTTCAAACTGGAAGAGGAGGAGGAGGAGGAAGGGGGGAGGACAGTGAATACCTGACCTCATCTAGCACTGCTCAAAGCTCCTTTCCTCTCCACTGCTGAGCCGGGAGCAGCAGCAGCAGCTGGGCCTCCAAAGAGCATAGATGCACTGTACAACCAAGTTTTACACCATGGAGTGGCAGGGGCAGAGTGCTAGCAGCATGCACAGATGAGCTTTAGTACAGAAATGGATACAGAGGCTCACGTGGTCCAGAACATCACCTCTCCCGATTGAGCATGGGTGGGCTGCCTGGCAGCACAGGCAGACGTGCTGCACACAGCCCAAGTGGAGCCAGCTCTGGGTAGTTTCTGAGTGCTGGGCAAGAGAACCCACATACAGACATGTTAACTCACTGCATCTGTAATGCTTCCCACTGGCTTTTGAGTTCGTGGGAAAGCCAGCATGCCTGGCACCCCAGCTGTGCAGGAAAGAACATGAGACAAGGGGCTGCCCTAAGTCACGACTCTGAAATTTTCCTGCAAATGGGATGGCTGCTTGTTCTTTGGCTGGAAAAAAGTCAAAGCTTCCAGCTTAGAGCATTAAGTGTAATGGTGACATCTGTGGAGATGCAAATGGGCTTATTTTTCCCTCTGAGAAGGTGGAAAAGAGAAATAGAGGCCAGATCCTTGGAAAAATGAACAAAAAAATAAAAAAATGAACCTCAAATCTGAATCTGTCTTCCTGGTTCCCCTTCAGTTCAAGACTGGCATGGTTTATTCTCTGCTGTGTGGGAGGATTTAGCTCCTATTGACAGATGAGCTAATCAGTTCCCCTCAGCTCTTGAAGCTTTATCAAAGCTAATCATCAAAGTTAATCATGTTACTGATGTCTGCCCAGGCCAGAGCTCCCCAATTCTGTCCTCTGCCAACAAATGTACACCACACATGGGTAGGGATAATTTTTTTCACTTTCAATTCCACCAGCAAGAGGACATCACCAGTGTGATGTCAGCCAACATGTGGGTGCTGCCCACCTCTCTTTCAGCCCCTTTGCCACAATTTGTTCCTGAGGAGATGTGGTATCTCTACCAGCATCTCATGAAGGAACAGGATGATCTCTACAGGCCAAGCTCACCTCTCATTGCTAACACAGTGGTGGAAACAATGGGAGGAATTGTCCTCGGTTTTGGAAGGCCCAAGTCCGATGCTGGAAGGCTGCTGAAGCCAAGAGCCATTTGAAACCAGATACCAGGGTGTGTACTCTAGAATTCTGTCCCTGCCACTGGGTTTCTTTTACTTCTGTACCCAAATTTCACCAACTGCTGCTCTGTCCTGCTTCTCCTGAGGGCTGAACTGGGGGCTGTGGTCCTTCCCTCTGGAATGGTTCTATCCACACAGACACACACTTTTGCCAAGTCAAGAGGATTGCCTTTTCCCACTGAGTTTTGGAGGGCTCCTTCCACCTTTATACCAGTGATGGGAGGACCCAGACATGAAGAACTCTGGTCTTATTTGCTTCCTATCAGGGTCACTTGAATTGATGTTATCTAGTGGCCTGTGCTTGGGTGGACACTGCTCAGGAGCACATTTGGAGGTTGCTGATGTTCACCAAACTGTTTCAGTAACTGTTTCAGGTACTGGCAGCTGCGTCCCCCCATCCGGCAGAAGTGCACCAGGGCTAAAGCCTGAGCTCCCAGGGAGACTTCTGGGGCCAGGCTGCCAGCATCTGCTATGACTTCTGGGCATTTGCACTGTGAGTGACATGGCTTCATCCTCAGAGCTGCTCTGCACCAGTAACCTGACAAGTACCCCAGGCTGGTCCATGACGTGGTCGGAACCAGCAGCTCCAAGGTGGACCAAAGAAGGGGCTGCCACCTCTGCCTGGTGGAGAGACTGGGTTGGAGAGCCAAGGAGCTGCATGTGAAGAGATCCTGCCATGCCCAACCAGGGGGTAGTCCCTAAATTAGCTATTCCAGACAGAAAGGAATTTCTCTAAAAGCCTTATACTTCCCAGCTTACCCCAGACCTCCCTATCTACTTTTTGATCTGAGGAGAGATTTGTTTCTCTCTGGGGTTGCTGCAGGTCCCTCTGCCATCCCAGCCAAGGAGACACTCTGGGGCCGCCCAGAGGAGGAGAGAGGACAGTAAAGAAGGTGCCACAAAAGCAAAGAGGAGGAAAAGCCATGGATGCTCAATCCAAGCCAAGCTGGCTCTCCATGCCATCTCCTGCTCCTCTCCACAGGTGAGCGAGTGGGTGCCCTTGGCTGCGCTGTGAGACACGATCACCCACCTATACAGACAATGTCCATGAAGCCGTACATTCCATAGCAGATCTGGAAGAGCAGGTCCTGGCGCTGCCATTTGGCTGAAGGACTGAAGGTCGACCAGATGAGCCACGAGATACTGGCGATGAGGAAGAGGGAACCCAGGATGGCCGCTGCTATCTGAACCTTCTCAATGACTGTCAGAGAGATGGCCTGCCACTGCAAGGAGAGGCAACAGGGAGAGGGGACAAGAGGGAGGGAGGAAGGAAAAAAGATAAGACATTAGTTACTTGGGGCACATCACTGTTTAACATCATTTTGGTGGTTTTGGAGATCTCTAAGAGCACCTATGAGCATAGGTGCTTTTACCTGGTCCATATCTGGGATAGAGCATGGCAGTTGTTCACCAGCACATGGCTCAATGTTTCCTGACAGCACTGAAGAAGAGGCAATGGAGAGGAATCCTGCATCTCACCAGTAAAGCACCAGTGAGGCACGACAGACAAGGGCAAGACACCAAAAATAACATCCCCATGTCAGCAGATCTGCGATGGTGATCACAAACCAGGAATTTCAGTTTCTCCCTCAAATAGAAGCCAGACAGCATCCTCAGCCAGGGCATCCTAGTACATAAGTGTCTCATGGAGCCAAGCTTTCTTTCGGAGGCCTCACATGAGCTGGCTCTGTGCCACTTTGTTAGATCTGACAGGATCACAGCCCTAGGTAGGATCTTGCAGCAGTAATGCACATCCCACAGAACTTGCTGCAAACAACAGAAGTTGCTGTGGTCAGGACACCCTGCCTTTAGGTGATGACAAATTCAGGCTGTATTCCAAGGTAAATGTCATTGCTTCTTCCTCAGAAGAAGAAAAAATAGAAATAACTCCCCCAAATCCATTCACTATGTCAAATAGCTTTGTACAAGCTACCTTATAAATATCCTGAGCCTGGACTCCTCTCTGTCATCCAGCATAAAACTTCCCCACTCAGATTTACACTGCTGAGAAAACTGCCCTATAAAACCAAGAGCAGAAATTGGAGTCTTTAACAAGACTTGGGGATGTGGTCCATAGCCTCTCCTTCAAATCAAAAATCAAGCACGTAAACAGGCTGGGGAAAGACTGTCTCTCCTGGCATCCAAGTATATAGGCCACCTCTAGCTGTGAGATACATGCCCTTGAAATCGCAGTGGGACTGGCAGAAGGATAAACAAAGACGACTTCAACCTCCTGCAGGTACAGATTCAGAGGAATTGAAAATGTTTAGCCTAGATTCCACCCAAATCCAGTGTCCCCATGAAGTGCCATCTCTTCTGAGACCTCAGCACCCTGTGTGATTGTCAAACATACCCTAGGACAGCAGAGTCACCCATCAAGCTTGTCCCATCTTTCTGCAGGGTAAAAAGGAGTTCAGTTGCTGGGTTACTCTTTAATGCCCAGGTCAGTCAGGAATTAGGAATGTTTTTTGCAAGGTAGGGAGGACTCTGAACCCTGATTGAAGTGCAAGAAGGACAAGAGGTGGCTCGTCATGGTACAGGCATGCATGGCAATGCTACCAGTCCAAAGACCAAACCCCTGAACTGAATGCTCTCCTCTGAAAAGGGCTGGATTTGGAGAGGAAGAGATGAGAGCTTCAGCCTGAGGCTGAAGTCTGTGGGCTGCAACTGGAAGGAGATTTCTGTGCCTCTGCCAGCCTTGCTCCTTGGCTTACATCCTGCAAGGGCTGACAGCCCTCAAATCATCTATCATGGATATGCAGCATCAGTGAGGTGGGTGGTAGCAGCTATTTCGTAGCTGACCACAGAGTAAATGGCCATAGAGCTGCTGAGCAGAGAGAGAGCCTGTTCCCTGCTGAAGCAGGACTGGGTTCAGCTAAACCCAATCCCCTCCCTGGGCTCATTAGCCCCAGTCCTCTTCCTACCATCTGCCTCAGCAGCTGGCCCAGCCAAAAGACAAACACCAAATACTGGTGTACTCAGTGATCCCTTCAACAGCCCATTCCCCCTCTGCCACAGCCCAAACTGCTCCCTTTCTCCACAAAATCCAGCCACACAAGTGGCCTCTTTGTGCCACTGCTGATGAAGTGAACAGACTCCCCTTAGGGCTGGAAGCCTGCTGGTACCAGTCCCAATGGGTCAAGGCAGGGGTGCTGGAGTCTACAGGAAGGTCACAGCTGTGCAACTGCTCTCTTGACATAAAACAGAGCAAAGGCCACCCAGCACCCATTGCCCCCAAATTTGGTTTCTGAGGGCGGGATCAGCAGCTATGCCTTCCTCCCATCAGCTCTTCAGCTATGTTCTCAACAGCACCATAAGCCAATGCAGGACAAATCTGCAGTGCCATCAGCTCAGAGCTCCAGGACTAAATGTATGTGCCAGGAAGGGAGTCTGGATATGTGCGGGGAGTTGCACTTTCACCACTGCAGCTTTCCCCAGACCTCATCTCCCTATCCAATAACTGGCTGACGCCAAGGAGGTGTGAGTGCAGGGAGCAGAGGCTGGTGCTGCGTGCAAAGGCTTTTCTGCAGGTCCCTCACACTGACCCGCGTGCGCCTGTGCCAGCCAAATCATTCTGCATCATTTCTCTCTCTTGAGGAGGTAATGGACTGACTCCTCACCATCTGTCTGGCACACTGCAAGGCCTGCGGTGGCAACAGGTCCTTCCAAGGTAGCAATTAAAGACAGAAAAAGAAGAAGGAACTGCTAGAACGACTAGCAGCCATGTACAACCAGCACCGCTGTTTTGCAGAGAAAGGGAGGCTTAGGTGCAGTACTAAATACACTGTCAAAGGGTATGGGGCTCAGAGCACAGAGAAGTCACACCCGGGTGCAAACTTCAAACCCTGCTCCTCTTGGTTGGGAACAGAGAGGCTGGAGCAGCAGCAGGACACTGCCTGACACTGCTCAGCTGGCAGTGGATGCCAGGAAGTTCGCTGTGGTGATAATGAACAGGCTGGAGTCTGTCAGCCGTGCCAGGGGGTAGGAGGCTCTCCCCCTGCATCTGGCACTAAGTGACAGTGACACACACAGCAGCAGTCCTGATTCTGTTCAGGAGATGGCACTGGGGTGTGATTACCCTCTGGCAAGGAGGTAAATGGGTCAGAGCTGAACACTGGGGAAAATAACCAGCTTGCAGAAGAATTTAATATTTTCCAGGGGAAAAAAAAAGTAAGTAATATATATTGTATTTCTTCTCTGGCAACCCTGAGAACTGCAATTTAGCATCCCGCATCTAGCTTGAGCCACCAAGAACCAGAGTAATTATTTTTCATCTTTTAATTCCATTTTGCTACACAACTTAGGGTATGAGGTCTTTGCACAGAGAGGAGAAAAGGGGTGAGACAGAAGACAAAGCCTGTTACCCAGTGAGAGCACAGACAGAAGGGTCCAAGAGGTGGAACATGCTGATGAATTTCAGCTGCAGGAGCTGGGCTTGATGTGTCCCTGCATTTCTGGCCTTTGGAGCCCACCTCAATCACAGCACTGTGCCTTTCAGATTTCATAAAGGCCCTTAGAAAATCACCTCTTTCCTTAACCCCTCTCCACTGTCATTATGACCAGCAGACCAGGGATTTGACAGGTGATCCTGTTAATCCTTGGGTCACCACTAGAGCTGCAAAGAAAGGTCTCAGCAACACTTCAGAGTCCCTTTACTGGCACATCTGAAACCTGCAAAGCTCTTTGTCTGAATGCCTGGCTGCATACACGGCTGCTTCCTCCAAATCTCCAGCTGAAATGTTCAAGCTCTAGCAAGATCACAGTGTCAAGCACTCCCACCTTGTGGGGAGAAACCTAAAGATGAGCCCTTCTTCCTTCAGCTGATAATGACTGTTGAGTTCCCAGTAGCTGCTGGGCTGCACTGAAGTGCACCTTTAACAACCAGCAGCTCACCCAGGTTGTCAGTCAGGGATGTAACCTTTAGGCAGGTAGAAAGGTCTATAGATGCTCTGCCAGGGCAGAATGGGGCAGAACTAAGGACTTGGTGGTAATCAGAAAGCTTTAAAGCTTCTGCAGGATAACAGGAGCAGCTTTGTGAGCTCTAGGCTCACAATGGCTTCAGAGCATGCCCAAGCAGTTCTCTGTGATGGTTTGCCATCCATGCTGGAAAAAGGGTTCCAACCCTCCGACCCATTCTGAAGTAGCTGTCTGGAGCTGTCTGTCTGTCCTCTGCTACCACCTCCCTTGGTCAAGTGCTCTGGCGCACCACCCAGATCTGCAGGTGCAATACACCCGTCTCTCTTGGATCAATTTTCCAAAGTTTCCCCATTTTGCCCAAATTCCAAAGCTCTGCAACCCAGATGCCTCAGAAAGGGTTTCTTAGGAGTCCAGGTCTGACATTTGTGATGACCTTAGCCAGGGTTCAAGCTGGGACCAGTGCCTGCCACTCATATAGCTCATTCTCTTGCACTGTTTCATAACCTACATGTGGTACTTGGGACAAACTTGGCTCCCTTGTTTGCTTCAGTGCTTCTGCTTGGAGGCTTTTGAGTGAAAACCTGCAACTGCTAATGTAACACAGATGAATAATGTCATTACTATAATATTTTAGGCCTGATCTGTATTTCTCTTTCTTTGGCTCCAGCAGTCTTCAAAAGTTCCCAAGCACCAGCACTGGCAGATTCAAGGCAGCTATTGCCTGCATAAGATGTCTATGTCTTACTGCAGCAGCTTGCAAAGAAGCCTTGTTTGCTGGAAAAGCCTTCCTGCACTCCCCTGAGAGCTCCCCCATGCCTGCCTCAGGCAGTTCAGTTTATTTTTATTGCTGTATCTGACACGTCCCCTTAATACGTATCATTAACATCCTGAGCTGTGCTAGTCAGCAATTTAATTCTCAGACCCAGGGTCACAAGCAAGAACAGGTTTTTCCTAGAAGGTTGGAAAGGATCATTTCCAGCACTGCTTAGGTCTGGCTCTCCCCCTGCTGCTGTACCAAGGTCTTGGCCATCCTCCTCCATTATCTTTTGGAGGATGGCTTTTCTTTTTATAAATTCACCAAGAAAAGTTATGACACTGGTGTGGCATAGCCTCCCTGCTGTACACTTACAGATGCTCTGGCTTATTCAGATACTAGAAAGGCAACAGGGAGGAGGGAGGGTCCAGTAGAGCCACATAATGGAAACGTGCAGTGATGAAAACCCCTCTCTTCCATGTGCCAGAGCATCTGGTAAGACTCAACATCGATATCCTAGAAAGTTCCCGTTATAGCACACAGGCCAGGAAGTCTCTCTTGCAGTGATTGCACCCATTGCTTGCAAGCTACACCTAAAGCTCAGCAGGGACCAGGCAAAGCTCACACTGAGCACAACTGATTCAGCAGGATGGGACAGCCAGGAGACATCAGTAAACTTCCCTCAAGCTTTTTAGGTCAGGATCTCAGCCTGAAGTTCAAACACTCTGTGACCTCAGCCACTTCCTCAGCAGAAGTGACTGTCTTGATGAGGAGACCATATAAGAGCACTCATCAGCTCTTTACAGTGCACCACCAAGGACAAAATAGAGCCAGAGGAGACTGGATCCCAACCCCAGCACTGGATAACTGAGAATCTTGGGAGCTGAAACAGTCCACAATACCAGAAGAGTCAGCGATACCAACTAAATCAGTTGAACTTCCCAAGACTGCAGACAGTTGTAGGTCTGGAAGGTTGGTTCAACCTGATTTTCTATTTGCTAAATACAAGCAAATAGAGCATCAGAGTGGATGTGGCTCAGAAGCGACTACAAAGGATCTGTACAGATTAAATACACTGCAGATTGCACCATGGCAGATACCTACTCCACTGTGTATCAGCACCAGGGTACAGGCAGCACTATCATGTGCTTCTAAAACCCTGTGTCTTCAGGGTCTTTTTAAAATCATGGGCTTTGCACAAATATTGCACAATATTGGAGAGGAGCATTTAAAGTCTCCATGCCCATGACTCCTATCTTGGCGACTGGAAGACTGGAGAGCAAGAGAATGGATGGATGGATGGATGGATGAAAGGATGGATGGATGGATGGATGGATGGATGGATGGATGGATGGATGGATGGATGGATGGATGGACAAAAGCTCTGAATCTTCTGATTGCTCACAGCTGGTGGGATATTTTTGCTCATTTTCTGTTTGACTGCTGCTTGGCAGGACACCTGCCATGTTGTCTAACAACTTTAATCCCCCAGTCTCAGCAGGTCAGCAGTGTTACTGCTTTAAGACCTTTGCTCTTAAATGCCTGCAGTCCAGGGAGAGGGGCAGGGTGGGTTAATTTATAGAGATTAATTCTGCCAAAATACCAGACTAAAGGTCTCTGGTATGAAACATCATAATAGCCTGGAGGCTGGAAGGAATCTGTGTTAATTATGCATGAACCTGGCTGTAACTTCTCTGCCCACACCACGAGTCTCCACACACATGTGGCCCATGCTGTGTTCCTAAGCACTCAAAAAAATGTGCAGATGTCAAAATGGGCGGAGAGACATGCAGATCCTGGGGAATATGTGGGTGTTGGATGTGCTGCTCTGCTCAGACCAACTGGACATGTTTCAGGGAGTGCTGGACCTGCCAGCTGCCTGGGTTTGGCTTTCCAGCAGTCTATCAGATGAGAGGACACAGGGGATAGGTAGGCTATGTTGTTGGTTAGAATCCAGCCAAGCTCACATCATCACCCAAACAGTTTTCATTTGACAAGGAGGTGAGGTTTGTGGGTCCTTGCCTGAATTATCGTTGGTCTGGAATAAAGAGAAGACCGTGGCTTCTTGCAGCATTTGCGCTCCAAAAACTGTGTTTGAGAAATTCAGAGATTTCTAGTAAGAATGAAGCTGGGCAGAAGTTCCAGCAGACCCTGAGAAAAAAGGTTAGGGACTTTGAGGCTTTACTTAGAGGTATGCTTGTATGTCCAGCTGGCCCATGTTGTGCATGTGTGGGGTGAAGACTGACAGAAAGGATACTCTTCCCACCTGCACATGCTGTGACATGTTACAAGACACAGTGTCAGGACATTGCAGCTCCTGTGTCCTCTCTGCCTCCCTTTCCTGGCATCTCACCAGATGGTGAGAGCCACTGAGGAACAAGGCATGGGTAGTGATGGGTTACGGGGGGCCCAAGCCTTCAGTCCTCATGGGAAGTCCAGGCCTGGTGCATCAGCCACTTTTCACAGGATATTGGAAACTACTGCTAGTGTAGCATCTGCTTCCCAGCAGTGCCTTTGTGCTGGCACCAGACAGGCACCCAGGCATGCAGCTGTAACTCTACACATGCTGCATTTATTCCAAACCAAGTGGCTTTTCACTCTAGTTGCTTTTTCCCACCCTTCAAATCTCTCAGTGCTTCTGAGAGAAGTGCTGTGAAGTCTAAGCCAGCAACATGAAGGCTCCAAGCTGGGATCTGCACAGTCCTCTGGAACCCTCGCTCCCAGAGCTGAGCTCTCTAACTCAGTGGTTCCTGCCACTCAGTTTTTGTGTTCATGGCAAAGGCCATCAGATAAACCAAATTTCTGACAAGGGAGCCCAAGAAAGAGCGATGCTTTGCACAAGCTCTGAAACGTGTGTGTGGGATGCGAGTTTGTCCGTGAACAGCTCCAACAAATTTTAGCTGAGTGAGGAATGGGAAGAAAGTCACTGACCTACTGCTCTAAACAGCCTGAAAGTGCAGAGCATTTGGGGGTCATTCACTAAAGGCAGTGCTGGCAATACACATGCTCCCAAATCTGCACCCACAAACTTTCAGTGCTGCTCAACATCACATCCCCAACCTGAGACATAGGAAGCATTAGGGCAGTCATGGAGCAGCTTTTCAGAAATAAAGAAATGCTGCTTTGTCCACATCCCTCCTTCTGTGTTTCAATCTGTTCTGAGTTACTAGGGCCAAAAAATTGCAACACTCTGGGTCTGAGGCTTGGGATGACACTACTGATCTCTCCAGCCCAGGGCTCATGGAAAACTGAATCTCAGAGACCAGGCAGGCTTTTTCTTTCCCAACAGCAAATGTTCCCTGTGATGCTCTCCTAACTTCCCTACTTCATTTAAGTCTGAAATCCAAAAGGGTTGTTTCTGTTTCCTCACTGGGGTTAGTGACCTCAGGCCTGGAAAAAGACACACAGAGGCTGCAGTTTAAAGGAGAGAGCAGGAGTTTGCATTCCCCCTCAACCCTGCACAACTGGGGACCATCACTAGCACAGTCCTTGCTTCTTGGTAGAAAATGACCTGCAGAGAGCCAGGAACTGTACAGACTGACATCCCTACAGACATCACCCCGGTCTCTGAACTACTGTAATCTCTCTCCAGTCCAGATGATGCTGATTAAGCAATAGTGCCTGGATGTGATGTGCTTCCTTACATCCGAGGCATTAATGGTGCTCAGCAAAGGCATGCAGCAATTAATCCATCTTCAGGTGTTGCCCCCACAATAAATCAATAGCTATTAAGGATAACTTATCCCATTTTTAATAGTCACACAGTTTTCCTCTCCTGAATCTTGATTTTAAATTACCAGTCTGCAGTGGGGCTTATCAAACCACAATGCTTTTGAACTTAGAAGAGAAAGAAGGTGCGTCTTCGGATGACTTTCACAGCCCCTTAATGTCAAGATGTGCTTTACCTGTTGTATTCACATCTGCAAAAGTCCACTAAGAATCAGGCTTGGAGAGACCAGAGTATCAGATTCAGTACCCCGTGTGCCATGCCACAATCATGGGAGAGCAGTAGAGTGAAAAAGGTGGCAAGAGGAGAATTGTAAGAACCCTCCATCTGCCTCCTCCATCCCTCATGCCAGCACAGAGGAGTCTCAGCAGGAGGAGATCAAGGTTAATGGAACAACTATAGACAAGGGGAGTCTCATCATACTGCTCTGTCACTGTCACAGACTGTGTCCTCTGTTGCAGCAAATCCCATAATGGCTCTGCCCCTGGAGACAGTGGCATACATGTGGTCTCCAGTGGATGAACACATTTGAATGGCTGTGAGAGGTCACAGCACTATGATGGTCACACAGGAATTTTCAACAAAAGGCAAGTGAATGTAGGAATTGCCAAGAGTTGACTCCTGAAGGATGCCCCTGGAACCACTGAGGAGAACACGGGGCCTCTTTGGATCAGCCCCCAACAACCCTTTCTAAGTGTCTCAGACATATGAATCCCTGTGCACAGAGAAAGAAAAGCCGCACAGGGAAAGAAAAGCCACACAGGTGAAATGCACTTGCTCCCAGAAACAAAAACTGAAACAAGAATAAATAGACTTTGAAATGTCTCTAGTACCTTTACCTGCAGAGGGTTCTTTGTGCTTATGGCAATGACGTGATACTTGTAGTAACACAGCTCACAGCTCCAGCAGCCTCTCTCGCTAATCCATTTGATCAGACATGGCTGGTGCGTGCACTTCACCGATCCATCACATCGACATGGGCTCAGCAACTCTCCCTGAAAGAGAGAAACAGCATCAGCAAGGCTCCCCTCCTCCCCTCCTCTCACAGGCATGGCATGGCACGGCACAGCACGACATGGCACAGCATGGCACGGCAGAAGCTCCATCGTCCACCCATTTGATCTTTGTTCCTTTTTACCTGGTTTGGCTTAGGCAATCATGCTGCCTCCTTTCATTTGCTCTCTAATAATGCTTGGCTGATGTGAACAGAGACTGACAGGGATGCAATGGTCTCAAATAGTTGGGTCTTACATTTTTTTGTGAGAAGAGACACCTGGGTAGATAAGAAGTGCCTAATCACTACTGAAGGAAAAACTAGATGAGCACAACTCTTACTAAACACTAGAGAACCCACACTAGACCACACCCAGTGGACACAGCTCTGCTGGCAACCAGATATCACTGCTTCATTGCTCAGGTTTCTGTTTCTCTGCTACCTGTTTTAGAAGGTGAAGTTGGTGGTGGGTATAGCTGTGAGACAGCCTCTGCTGCAGACCGGAGTCCCGCTCAGCCCAGGGCGACTTCCTCAAGCCCAGGCAGGCAGAAGTGCGAGCACAGATGTGGCAGCCCTTAGAATTTCTGTGCAGGCTGGCTTGTGCCAGCTGTGGAGGTGCTGTTCCTTCCCTGGGAGCTGGCCTGAGCCCAGTGCCATGCAGTAATTCCCAGGACTTGGCAAGCAGTGGGTGTTTGTGGTGTTAGACACAAGACTCTCCTTCCCAGTGCTCCCAGACCTGGAGGGACAAACCTGACCGTGGGTGGCAGGTGTGTGCCTGGGGGCCAGGTTTTGGCATACTCATAGTCCAGCAAAGAAAATGTCCTCAAATTTCACTCCCCCCTCTGTCCACTTCCTCCAGGCAGTCATACCAATGCGTAGCCTACAGGGCTGGCTATTTGCACCCTAGGAACAAGCAAGATGGAGAACAAATTGTGTCCTGGATTGTGACAGAGACATTTATGAGTGGTGGCCAAAACACTGAACCTCCTGGCTCGCTCACTTGCTTCTGGCATAGCTTTAAAAAAGGTATCCAGGAAAACCCAGTATGATTCTGATCCATCTGCTATTTTCCTGTTCACCATGGGACTAAATTCCTCTCTGCACACAAGCTTAGGTGCTCATTTTACATTTTTTTGCCATTACTTATTTAGGAAAGGACAGAGCCATTACATTTTAGTTCTCACCTCTTGGTGTTTCAAAGACACACCTACAGACCCCAACAGTGTATTTAGCTGTGCTCCAAGATTTAAAAGCTTTTAAAGGCAGAATAATATCTATGGGACAGGGAAGGCTGGCATCATACTTTCAGTGTTGAGGAGAGGATATTTCCTCTTATACCCACAGATCAGCCCCATCAATATCACTGATGGAGCACTAGGACAACAGACCCTGGATTTGGACACTGGTGGATATGGTAAAAGACACCCATTCCAATTGCCTCAGATTAGGAAGCAGATCCTGCTCTTGCTAACCCTGGTGGAAAACTGTCTCACTTCCAGGTCACTGCACCAGGTCTCAGGACCTGCAGAACTGAGCACCACACTGGGCAAAGCAATACCCCTTTTTATGAAACCTAATGCAAACATGTTAATTGTTTCATTTGTTTCAGCTAGGTGACCTAGAAATGTCATCTTCCATGAAATTTTAGCAAAACTGTAAATAACTGTTTATGTTACAAAACCAGCCTCAGCTCTACTTGGTACTTGTTTCCATTACACACTGGAGGGGATGCAAAGGGAGGGGGAAGCAAGGAAGGTTGCAGGGTCCATGAACCTTTTTCACCCGGAAAGGGGGAACAGGACAAACTAGAAGAAGGGAAGGAGAGAAGGATTAGATGGGAGAAAGGGGCACGTGGGAAAGACCATTTGGCATTCAAACTCCCCATGTGGGGTCCAGTTTGAGGGGCTCAGGTTCAGCTGTGCATGTTTCTGACCTTTGCTGAGACTGAGATCCTGCTGGAACAGCGCAAGTGTGGTAAGGAGTCAGCACTGGCACATACTGCCACACACGATGCAAAAGGGGAAAGATCAGAGCTTAGCACACAGCTACTCTGATTCCCAGCTTGCCAACCTCTTCCAAACCAAGAGCTAGCCTGGTACGAGGACCACTGCTCTGTGTCTCTGGTCTACCCTTCTCATCTCAGACCCTGGTGCCTTATTTTCTCAACAGCTTCATTCCTCAGCATACAAGTGCATCCCCAGCAACAAGGAGGTAGCGCAGAAACCTCCCAGCTCTGCAGCATCCCTGCCTTTCTTCCCACCTCGCTGCACACCAGGGACTCCTGTAGGGCTCAAAGTGGTGAGTGCAGGACCTGGGTTTTGTCTAACAAGCAGTTGGAGGCATTGGTGATGAAGGATCAGGAACAGAGCAGAACGGAGCAGGAACTAAGAGCAAAAACCTCCAGGTGAAGGCAGAGGAGAAAAACTGTATCTGCAGCCTGGACTCATGTTGACTTCTTGGGCTCTGTAATAATTGATCTATGAAATCTCAGCTTTTCTCTTCAGAGCCAAGACATGTTCGTAGACATCCTACACTGCCATGAGGACCCAGTCCCTCTTCCCTAACTGGGATGCTCCAACCTAGACAGTCCTGCCAGTTCCTGTAACCTCAGGACTCAACTGCGGAGATGAATCCCCCAGTTACTTCATTTTTGCAAATCCAGCAAAAACTCTATCACATTTTCTCCAGCCGTGTGAAATATTATATCCTTGCGTGTGGTGCACAGCTATTTTTGCATACTGTGAAGCCCAATTCTGTCCACAGCAGGCATTTGTAAAACACTGCCACATGCACACACGCGCACACGCACTCCTGTACCAGCAGAAAAACAAACACCAGGGGCATATTAAAGGAACAAATCCTTTGTGCTGCAAAGGAGAAGGAGTCTCATTGCTGGCTGTACAGAGAGCTCAGGAACAGACCATTGTCTGTGATACACAGGAAGGATTCGCTGCACAGAGAGTTCTGCTGCTAAAAGCTCCACGATCACAAAAGCAAGCCCAAAGTGAGATGCAGATCACAGCAATCAGAGATGGAAATTAAATCCCCATGCCTGTTTCTGCAGGTTTGTAGAAGATGACTCTGCACAACAAATTCTCCAGTGCTCAAACAGCAGCATTCCCACCAATTCCCTTTGGGGACTCCTCTCTAAAGACCCTTTGAAGGGTCTATTTCCTATTTCACAACACTTATTTTTGCAATTTTCCTGTATAGAGTTGCATCTCATCACTGGAATGAGCCTAAGCACATTTCTTCTTTGTTAGCAAGTAGTGGAGAAATGCTCCCCAGCTGCAAGCTTCCTCCTCAGCTTGCTCATCTTGTTCTTCTGAAACAACCAAATGTGCTTTGGATTTAGGGCACCTGACTTTTTTTTTTTGCTGTTATCCAAGTCTAAATTAGAAAAAAAACCCCAGAGTTAAGAAAAAAAGAAGGGTGGTCTGGCTTCAGCCATAACCATCTCAACATATGCAGGAAATACTCTTCCCTATGTATTACTCTTCCCTACCTCTGGGGAGAGTAATATATTAAGCAATTATATATAATATTGTTTCCTATTTCTGGCTGTAATGGGAGCTTGTCTCTAGGACCAGCAAGGGCAAGGCCAGGCTGAACTGGCTTTACCCTGAGGAGGACAATACTGCTGGAGATGAACCAGGAGCGCAGGTCTGTTCCAGCTCTATCCTCTCCTTCTGAATTCCCAATCTGTACCCACTGCAGTACATCAAAGTGGCTAATGATTATCTGGCCACTGCTATTTTAAGCCTACTGGGAGGAGTGCTGAGAAAGGATGGGAAAAAAAATTATCGCCAGTGTGTGCTTCTGGTGCTCAGTATATCGAGGGGAAAAATAACCACGTCAGGAGCAGCGTCACCCCTGTGGAGTGCTGGTGGCAGTGTTTCACCTGGCCATTTTATTTGTCATTTATCAGTGCTGGGAGACCATCCACACATTGCTACCACAGCTGCAGCTGCTCACCCACCAGCAGGCAGACATGGAATGTGTTTCCTGGGCCTGGTCTCTTAACTGCAAATTAAGTATAGCAAATTTGCCCACCCAGTCTCCTTTAAACACAGCAGGGCCGAGGACAACGGTGTAACTGGGCCAGGACGTGGCCTTCTGGGCTGGCCCAGCTCCACTTGTGCTGACCTACGTCTGCTGCCTGGGTTGCTACTGAGCACCAGCTCAGCTGGAAACAGACTAGTTATCAACATCCTGCTACCACAACCATTAAAGCAAACATTTGAAAGTCAGTGCAAGCTGTACAGAAAACCTGATGGTGATCTTAAGACCTGTAGTTTTTCTTCACCAGTGCATTTTCCCTGCTTAGGTGTGCAAAGTAGCATGAACATCACCTAGAGGACCCTGGACAGGTCAGTGAGAAGATGCTTAATGAGTTGTCCACATAACAATGGCTACCATCTCTCTCTGGGTGTGCACATGCAGCTGCTGCTGCTCACAGATCTTCACACATGGATCTGACTGCTAGCATTTACCTGAGTTTGTCTTATTTGGAAAAGGAAACCAGGAATATTTAATTTCAGGTCTTCAGCTGTGTCTCCTAAATATACTTAAATCTTCACATTGAATTTAAATGCAATGGGAAGTTTTATTATGGCAAATAAATGCCAAGTGATTTCTATATTAGGAACATAATTACCAACAAATTAAGTCCAATGGCAAAGAGAAACCCACTGTTGCAGAGCTGGTAAACTTCAATAAACATCTACTAATGATCACTCTGTCTTCACACACAGTTACAAAAGCTGCCGTTCCATCCTTTGAAACTAAACATGTATGTTACTACCACCAGCTCAAATGCTTGCTGTGAGTATCCTCACGTGTGCAAGCACTGTGCCAGCCAGCAACAGACAACAAGGGACTTGAAATAGGTATCTATGTATATGTGTGTGTGTGTGTATGTGTATGTGTATGTATGTGTGTGTATATATATATATATGTATATATTGCATGAAATTCTTCAGCATTGGGGGAGATTGATGCAGACTGTGAACCCAGAGAGAAGCAGACTTAGGTCTCATGTGGTGTCAGGACAGCGTGGTTATGTTTGGGGCTCTGTGGCAGGGTGGCATCTTCCAAGGCACCTCAACACAGCTGGGTGCCAATCCCAATCTCCATTTTGGCAGCAATTTGCTGAGAGACTTTTCTTGACTCACCTGGGGGGATCCCCTGACTGGGCAGCACCCTAAAAGCTGGAGAACGTATAGGAAAATCTATGTGAGTAATCATAAAAAGAAATCATCCGGACTCTGCCACCTCTGTGACCAGGACTGTCTCATCCCACAGCTCCCCTGCAAGACTGGGCATCCCTGTGGCATGCAGAGGCAGCACTGCCCCATTGCAGGCAAGATCTGTGTGCCCTGCGGTGCAAGGAGTACCTCCACCCCAGCAGCAAGAGAAAATGAACCTCCTTAAAGGACTGAAGAAAAATCCAGCTCTGGACAATTCTTTGTGTTGCTCAGACGTGGCTTTAAGCCTGTGGCTACCTGATTGCAATCTTTGGTGTGGGCTCTTGGCCTGGCATCTCCCTGGGGAAGGACCACACCTCTGCAGGGCTCAGCTTGGTAGAGATGTGGTGCTCCTCATCCCTACGGCAGTATGAGTGAGTAGCCACAGCTGGACACGTCAGGCTGGAGGCTCTGAAATGGGTGTAGGGGGGCACAGCTCTGCTTTTTCATGGTTTTCTGCAATTTTCAATGGTATTAGCTGTTCTGGCAGCCCTGTGAATGGGGCACTTATCTCTGACAGGGCGATGAGAACTCTAGCAACAAAACACAGGCATCTCCATGCCTACAGGCTGGGTGCAAGCAGACAGGCATCTCAGCTTTAATGCATCTAGTAAAACCACCACAGACCCCTCTGGGACCATCAAGAGTATTTTGGTGATGTCTGGAAATGTGGGCGCTGGTCAGGAGAGGGTTATATCTCACACAGTCCTGAGCTGAAACCCAATGTTTGTTCCAGAGCAAGTCCTGTCTGAAAAGCCATCATGTCTGCAGAGCTCCCAATCCTCCAAAAACAGCACAAATTGCCTTTCCGCCCACGGAGGAAGGCTGCTGCTGCGGCACCTGTGAGGAGTGCCGAGGCTGCCACACTGCTCAGGCTTTTTCTGCACCTCTCTGACGAAAACATGAAAGGTTGCAGCTACAGCTGTGAGGAGGGCAGGGTGGGACCTGCCTTGCAGCCTCCTGCTGGAAAACTCATCCTACTGCTACCACAAGAGACATGACTTCCCAGCTGACCTGATCCCCACAGCCTTTGGCTTTACCATGGACAAAGGAAATTTTAAGTAACCTCTGTTCCTTCCCATCTGCAGTGTTTTGTGCCTGTCACCACTGCTAAGACAGATGATGACAGGGGTGGCAGCTCAGAATTTGGGAGTGGGATGGAGAAGTGGGAAGGGAGACTCCTTTTTCTGAGCATTACTATTCCCCTTGGGGACTCTGTCACTGCAAAGCTGAGGGACCATCACCCCATCTGGCTGCTCATCAGGGCAGCAGTGAAGCTTGCCCATGTTTTAAGTCAAACGACGTTTTTTTGGTTAAAGCAGATGACTCAAGAGTCTCAGCTGTGTTGGAGGCAGGCAGAGGGTGAAACTTCTGTGACGTTATGTCCCACAACAGTGCAGGGATTTGGGGGAGAGGCGTCTGACTGGTCCCATCCCAGGGCTGTGCCCTGGCCAGCAGAGAACAGAAAAGTCCCAAGAGAGCCCTGAGCTGCACCATGACATTGGTTGCCCTCTTTACCAAATTGCCCTGCTCCTACTCTGACACCTCTGAGCAGGGTCTTCAAAAGCAAGACCCCTCACAGCTCTGTCCATGTGCCCCTGTGGGATCCCCTCTGCTTATTAACAGGAATGGGTGACAAGTCAGAAAAGCCTGAGAGTGACCTCCGCACTCCACCTTTCCCATAGTGTAAGCAATGGTGCCACAGACCCAGCTGGGCAAGAGCAGGCATGGATTTCCTCTGCACACAGATCAGCTCTCAGCTCTGCCAGGGAGCAGAAAAGATGGCTTATTTTCCTCCCTTAATTGCTAAAACCTTAAAGAGTTCTGCAGGGCAGGAAGGCAGGTGAGAGAAACAAAGACAAGGAATAAAAACTCATGAAGAAAAGAAAGAAGGAGGAAGAAGCTTGAGAAGTCCTTGGTGCAGAGAGCCCAGCGCATTAGAGAGTGGCGGCTCTGGCTCCCCCAGACAGGAGCCTTTGCTGTGGTGACTCATCCTTAGAGCTGTCTGGAGCGGTGGCTCTGCTGCATGGCTCTGCCCTCGCTCCTTCACTGATTTCCTTGGGAAGGTGATTGAATGCAGCTCCACTGAGCTTCATGTGAACTGTCAGGGAGCTGGGGTGCATTTATGCAATGCCTTGGTAACAGAAGAGAAAACAGGAAAGCTGCAGAGTTTAACGTAAAATATTTGGACATGACCCTATCCCTTCCCATTATAAAAAGGGAAAAAAGGACTTAATCTAGGCTAGGGCTATTTCAATATTTATCTGACAGTAACTTGCCCATGTGTTTGCCCACAGAATGGCACTATCCAACTGGTCTGGGTGCTTCCCTGCCACCACTGGTAAAGGCCAAAAGGACGTTTTTCAGGAAGGACCAGGTGTCTCACAGCTTAACACTAATTTCCTTTAAAGGAAAGTATTTTAAAGAAGCAGAAAGCATGCACTTTTGTGAGAAACAGAGAATCACAGATTATTTTTTGTTCAATGAGCTATGGAGTATTTTAACACCTGATTTCAGGCCAGTGAAAGGTAAAGGGAAGAGAGCCGTATAAGTCCCACTTGGCTGTGAAAGGGAGACAGCATGGAAAGGGGATTAATTCTCACCTGGGACAGCCACTGCTGGGGAAGTGAGAGGGGAGGACAATCCATAAGGGTCTCTTTAACTGAGAGGAAAGATCAGCTCCATCTCTGTGTGCAGGTCTTGTCAACACATGGGCCCTTCTCAGAGGAGATTCCTCTAAACAGGAATCCCAACCCATCAGTTTTCCTCAGAGCAAGTCAGAGTAAATCACAACAAATCAGTCCTCAGAGCAAATCAGTTTTACTCAGCAAACACAGGCCATGCTGCCGCCACCGAACCCACGATGAAGAAGCTGGTACTGACCCTACCCTGTGCCCGTCAGGCTTGGCCGCTCTACACTGTGCAGCGCAGCACAGGGGCTCTACAACTTCAGAGAGGAGAAAGCACAGGCCCTGACTTCGCACAGGTGTTTTTCTCCACCTGTTTGTGCCAGTGGTGTCCCTTGCTTTATTTCTCAACAAAAGGGAAGCCCTCAGTTTGCAGAGTCCAGGCAGTTTAACCAGGTCTCCCTGCTGTACCTGATCAGTCCCTCACAAAAGGGGACAAAGCGGCACAAAGTGTTGTGGTCCCCTCTGCATGGATAGGAGGAGCTTGCCCAGTGTCCAGAGATGGAGGTGACATGAGGTTGGAGATGAATTGTCCCCTGCTCTGCCCGCAGAACCAAACTTCAAACTCTGCACCTTTAGAGCTCCGCCAGCTTATCACTGCAACATCAGCCCTCTTTTGGGTAGTCAAACTCCATGGAAATTGATTTCCTGAAGTTGGAGAACAGCCTTGTTAACGAATTCAATATAAACCTATTCAACAGAAATGGGAACTGGTGGACCAATGTTGGAGAGGCCTACACTACTGCCTACATGCAACATCATCAAAATCCATCTGCAAATGGCCACACTGTCCCATTTTCCCGGCATGGAAAGACAGACACCATGCTGTCCGAGTTGCACACAGAGGTGTTCGCAGAGCCCAGCTACAGCCTAGCAGTACCTCTGTGTGCCTTTGCTTTGGCACCTATCACACAGGCTCTTGGGCAGTCTCGGCTATGCCACCAAAGCATGAGTAGGAAACGTTTGTGAAAACCTGTCCCACTAGAGCAAAGCCAAACCTTGCCTGAAATATGGAATAAGAAGGGATTTTCAGGAATAAATTATCAATAGCCCAAGGAGCAGAGAGCTTACCATATATAGACCATACTGGTATTTATTTGCTTTTCTCTCTACAGAAGGATTTCCACAAGAAGAATAACTTCACTTAGGTGTTCTACAGCCCACTTCATCCTAATGTCATTGAACATGTTTTTGATTAGCTGATTTAAGTAATTCTTACTAAATGTTGCTTGGTTGCAAGGAATCAAAAGGTAAGCATCTCAAATATCACCTGCTGTGCCTCATCAGGTGTGATAATAGCACCGATTAAGTGAAGAGCCTTCAGTGCATAGAAATCACAGCGCTGCGCATGTGAAATCAAGATACCTGAATACCCCTGAGCACTCGGGTGTTGGAATGAGTTCAGCTCCAGACTTGTCCTGAGTGAAGCTGTTTCAGCATCCCAGAGAAGAAATGTCCTAGTCTGTAGCTCTTGGGCTTTCACCAGAAGTACTGAGGCTTTTAAACTTCTGGAGATTTACTGTAGATCCCATCCATTTCATGAGCTAGAACAATCTAGTTACTTCCAAAAGAGAAATCCACTGTTGTTTCACTCTGGCTCTTCTTAGTTAAATTTAAAATATTTCAGACAATACTTAGATTTATCCTGTGTGAGATACAAGAGTGAGCTCAATTTTGCTCCCTAGGATGCTGGGATAAATCTGACGCAACACCATGAAGCCAAACAACTCTTCAGGACAAACCAAGTATCCTTATGTTATGGTTTGGTGTCATAAATTTTCAACCAATTAAAGAGGTTTTCCTTTTTTTTTTTATTTTCTACAAATGACTTTTTTACTAGAAAAATACACAGCGAAACAGAATTCTTCTAAATAGACTTCTTTTTTTTTTCCCATGGAAAAAAAAAAGACAGCAATTATTCCTTATTATCTCTAATCCTTGGGGACCTTTACCTTTTTACTGCTTCAGTCCTCATCAGATCCATCAATGCGTATTTTAAAAGTTCAAAGGATGAAGTTGAAGCTTTCAGCAAGCAAGTACCATATAATGCAATTCTTATCTGAGATGTGCTCATAATTCATCAAATTGAACTTTGCAGCTACTTCCCTGGGAAGTTGTTCATGAAGATACTCAGCTAATGGCCATTTCAGAAAACATTATGCCATCAGCTGCTGAGGAGCAGCCATGGAAAATCCACAGAAATGGATGCTGGTTTGACTCTCCAGATGATAGATCCCACTTTTAAAGACAGTGAAACAAACAGAGCAATAGGCTTTTTTTTTTTCTTTTTTCTTTTTTTCTCTGAGAAAGCTGAAAAACTCTTCAACGTTAGAGCTGAGAAAATCTTTACTCTGTAATATTTGCCTCATCCTGCTTTCTTCACAAACAAGAAAATGTCCAGGTGCTGTTGGCAGCCTTACAGCAGTGAGATGCTCCTTCCAAAAGTGCAGCACCTGCACTAAAGAGCTGCTTCATGCTGGTAGCATCAGCTCATCAATGGAGGGGAGTGGAAAATGACAATAGCACAGGATTTGAGGGTTCTCATTTGCCACAGTACCCTCAAGTGACCCCCAGCCAGGACTGAGGGCAGGGGGATGAGGAACTAGGGGAGCCGTGAGCACATTCGATACGTGGAAGCCAATAATAAGGTGCGAACAGAAGCACAGAGCACATCTCCAGCACTCAAAGGCAGCCTTTCCCAGCTGGGAGCGGAGATGAGGATGTGACAGGAGGCACTGTCCCAACTGGTCTGGATGGGAATGGTTATGCAGGAGCTTTTCCTGCTCCACCTGGGCTGGTCAGGACTGGGAGCTCAGACATGGAAACCCTCCAAAACCATATCTATCTCCAAAGCTGTTTGTGTCTCCTATGGTGTGAGGTAGTACTTGAATGGGGGCAGCTATTGGCCTTGGGTGCACCTGGTGTGAAGGCTGCCCCTGGGGCTGAGAACAGGCTGGAAGAGGGCTGAAAGCAGAAGTAAGGTGGGAGACAGCACAACACACACAGGGCTGCCGTAGGGCTGGGGAGCCGCGATATAAAATAATGAGCGTGTTTGTTTACGTTTAGCTTTGCTAGCAATGCAGGACTGAGCTGTTTCATTAAGACGTGGCTTGATCTGCTTTTCCTTTCTGCCTCCCAGACTCAAGGAGAAGAATATGCAATTACAAAGTTCACTCATGTAGAGCCCTTCAATTACTGGGTAACTCTGTTACGGCTTTTCTAAACATTTCAAGAATCGTGCAATAGGACATGACATCTGAAGTAATTCATTTTTCATCTACCGATTAGCAGAAATTAAAATGGTTCTCAGAACATCCCAATTTATGTGAGATCAAGTTCCTTATTACTACACATTGTCTTAGTCGTGAAGGCATTTCTTTTTAATGTCTCAGGCAACCCTGCAAGCAGAGATACTGAACAAAAATATATGAAGGTGGCAGCAGAAGGGAGAATAGAGGCCCACAGGGACCATGGGGAGGTGGAGCTCCAGAGCCTTGCCTTCCAATCTTGCCATAAGGTCATTTAAATGTTTGGCGGAAAGTCAAAATGCTTGCTGGCAAAACATGCACTGGAGGCAGAGGCACCTCCATTGGAAATGATGCAGCAACAGAGTGAGGCTGAACTGCCTTTACTGGCAGCGAGCTAAAAACCAGCCATAAATATAAAGTGTTTCTTCAGGAGGTGCCTGCCAGCGGCAGCAGAGCAGCTGCCTGCAGGATGCACTCATGCAGAGATGACAGATGCCGCTCCGGACCCCAATGTGCCAAACTGCCAGTAACACCTCTCCAGTGGGATCTAGGGAAGTACTCATGGGGCTGGGGTGGGGAGTGTCTGCAAGGCTGGCAACTCAAGGTCACCCTGGGGGAGTAAGGGGCTGTGAGATAGAAGAGCAAGTGGTAGAATGGAGCAGCCAGAACAAGTGATGGGATTAAGGGAGAGGATAAAAGCAGGGGGTCTTGCACCACTTGGTCATGACAAGAGTGGTCACATTGCCCTTTCACTTGCATTTGATTTTCAAGGCATCCCAGGTTCTGGGAAAGCAGGTGAAGTCCCCTGCGGAAAGGCTGGGATTAGGAGGTGGATGAGCACGCTCTTGCTGACTCTCAGCACCATCCTCCCCGCCACTGCAGGAGTGTGGTCCAGAGCTCATAAACCCATAGGCCCACTTAGCTGAAGTGCAGCAAAAATAAACCGTGGGAAAAGAGAACCGGCAGCTTAATCCCCAAATCCCTTTGCCTCGCGTGACAACCCTCCAGTCAAGAGCTGCTCAGTAGGATAGAGCTGAAGGTACCAATGGCATTGGCCGCACTGTCCCCAGGGGAAGCTGCACAACATTAATTACATTTTTTCAATGCTGCCCTGGCCAAAGACCTCCTGTATGCAAAGCTGCGTGAATCCATGTGTTTCAGTATTTGCCTGCACACATCTCTTGGTGAAAAGCCTTGTTGTGTTTTCCTACTCCAGCTGGGGAATCCAGCTTTCCCTTTACCAGACAGAGTATGAAACAGAGAAGAGAATGTAGACATAAATGTAAGAATTGCTGTAACATCAGTCAAGTGGGCTATAGAGGCCATTTTCTTTTTTTTTTCAGTCTTCCTTTTGCACAAGGAGAAGATCAGGTTTACTGTGTGCATAAAAGTGAAATACACTCACAGAGATGTGTATATATAAACAGTGCCAAGGCTTTGAGGTTTCAGCACTGTCAGTATAAAGATATTAAGCGTTACACAGGATGATTTATTATCTGACTCTACAATAACCTTTTGAAGATATACTGATTGGCAATTTACATATTAACAAATACATCAACACCGAGGCAATGTTGGATGCTATGCACGGCTGTGTTCCACTCCAGAGTGGCCGAATTTCAAACAGTGGCCAAATAATTTGTATCCCTCAGCATGAAAGATGCCCTATTGAAATATAAATTATTACCTCTCTGTTGTTGGTCTTTATTGTGCTTTGTCAAATTGGTTCTTCTGCTCACTACACACAGGATATGCTGTAGCAGATACAGAACCTGTTTCTGTCATGTAAGGTTGCTCCTACCTACCGCACCTGGATTAGTTTAACTCATGAACTATGTCCAGTCAGACTGGGCTGTGACAAGTCTTCCAGCATCCTCCTTTAGCTAGAGAATAGGCTGTCTTCGTCCAACACATCTCCTCTGTAACAACTTACAGTTCCCTCAGCAAGTTGTGCCTCCACACAGGAAGGGTCAAGTACCTGTTGCTGAGCTCCAGTGAAGGAGATTTTATTGTCTTTCTAACCTGCACTCAGCTCTTAGGATGGGATTATCCTTTATATCCACCCAGCTGTTCTACTCTAGTTCCTGGTGCACCAAGCCAGGAACAACATGAAAATGCCCAGACTGCTTCCCTGACAGGGACCTGCTGTATTCTGGCAGGAATACACTCCTTCACTACTGGGTCACTGGAGAGAGAAGAGGAAAGAGGGATGCTGTTCTCATTGCTTTGCCCTGGGTGTCATGGGTAAAAAGGAGACAGGGTTGGAAGACCCAAGAGCTGAGTTCTTTTAGTGCAGTGCTCTTGGGCTTTGTTATGCCAGAAAGATTTTAAGAGGTTTTTGAAAGCTCCTGGTTTTGTTTTTTCTTCCCCTTACCTTTGCAGAACTGGGGTTGGTAGAGACGAGCACAGAGATTATCACTATCCACACACGTGCACTACCTGGAAGAAGTCCCAGTAACTGTGTAATCAGCTACTCATCTGCTCTTTGGTGTCAAATGCTGAGAAGTTGTGTCTGCAGAGCTGAAGTCATTCAAGCAAGACTAAAGAAACTCATTACCCAGCTATCACCCTTCACAGTGATGCTCCAGGAATGGGAAATAGCTGTGGCAGCCGCAGACGCTCCTCACAAGCTGCAGCGTGATGGGAAACACAGCCATTTGGGATTGGCAGGGGCAGAATGGGCCTCACTCCCAGCTCTCCCCCCTACAGCTCTGCTGATGGCACACTGTTGGATTTTGGGCAACCTCCACGTTGGGATCCTTGCTCTATGTATCAGAGTAATGACTCTTATCCACCGCACATGGACAACTGGAGACTTCATTTATCTGCATGTGTCAGAGGCTTAAACTTCTTGAAAAAAATAAGACTGTTGAAGAGAAAATGATTAAATGTGGCTTTCCACCTGTCTGCACGGACATTGATCTTCATTGCCGTGCCTTTGCTTCTCTGCCAGTCAGAACATGCCCCAGCCTTGAGCACTGGGGCAGCCTACGTCTGCTCTGGAGGAAGGCCCCACCCCTTGCAGCAGCCCCATTCACTTGCAGGGGTGTTTAAGTGAAAGGTGTCCTTCAGAGGAACCCGGCCAGTGTTCTTGTGAGCGTTTGAGGAAAAAGGAATTATCTTACTACTGCACATCCACCTAGTCAGGGGGCTTATGTTCTTCAGTATGTTTACATACAAATTCTCAGTCTGACTCCTGTGTTCTGGATAAAAGGAATGGGCAGTGGCTGATGATTTTTCAGAACTTAGTTTCCAAAACGAGTACCACCAACTACCCTGAAAGCCCCTGTGAAGTGCCAGGGCTCAGCAGTCCCTCGCTGCAGGGATGGCAGAGCAGGGTCGAGGTACCCTGGCAGAGATACACTGCCTGCATCCACAGCTCTTGCCTGAGCTGCATTTGCCTTCATCTGTTCTATCCATACACTTCCACAGGCAGTAAATAACTTTGAGATTTTTTTTTTGAGGGGCAGCAAGTATGAAATGAAACCAGCAGTGCCTGCGAGCAAGGGTACTTGTGGTCACCCTGAGAAGCTGGAGGACTTCTGACAGCCCCAGGGCCTGTGGGGTGGAAACACTCCTTCTGTGTCCTCCTTGTGCTTGGCCACATCCCTGGGCTCTGGTAGCAGCCAGGGAAGCGGTGCGAGATCTCTTGGTAGGACCTGCGTCCTGGGCTTCACTGTTCAGGATCTCCAGCAATTTTGTCCTCCTGCTGCTGGGAGGAGAGCAATATTTTTTTTAATTTTTAATGTAATTTCTTTAATTCCTTTGGAGATACCAGAGATGAAAGTCTGCCTAGTAACAGCACTGATGAGCACAAGCACACAGGGGGCAGGTCTTGAAACATGCTCTGCTGCACTGCCACGTGTTTCAGGGCTGACTGTATAACCAACCAAAAGCAGGGTGACTAGGTCCCTCCTGACCAGCTTTTCTAGTTAAATTCATTGCTTAATAGGAAAAAAATAATAATCCAAGCCCACAACTATTAGATCTGCCCATCGTTACAGAGGGGAGCCTCCCTCCTTACCTGATTAGATTTCAAGGAAACAGGGACACAAGCTGAGTGAGCATTTCCCCTAGGTGAGCTGGAAACACGGGCATCTTTGTCACCACGGGAAGGGTTTTATCTGCACAGCCTCCAGATAACGTGGGCAGGTGAAGGCAAGGCTCAGTGCTTGGGCTGGAGCACAGGAAAGGGAAGGCAGAGGGGAAGCGGTCACCTCGGTGTAATGTGATGAAAGGAAGCGAGGTGTGAAACTGCAAAGGAAACAGAGATGCGGGAGCTGCACCGCGAGGAGTAAACACGGGCTGGCAGCAGCGCAGAGCCCTGCCCGCGCTGCCGGCACACCGGCTGCGGTCGATAGCGGCCGGCTGTGCAGAAAGAGCCAGGCAGCAGCCTGGGGAGATTTGTTATTTAGTTTTCCCTATGAGGCAGGGATAAACTGCTGCTAGGACCGAATGTGTTAAAGTCATGCCACCTCGAGACTGCCGGCAGATCCAGTCCTGCCTTAAGCTGGGTGATGCTTTGCTTATCTGCTTCTGGCCTTAGATTTTGGGCAGACGGACCTTAAAGGCTGATTAGCTGCTCATCGTCCCAGGGCACAAGCCCTTCAGAGCAGGGCTATCCCAGGCTTCACGCTGTTCCCAGCTTTTTACGGACCCTTACACATCGTTTTCCAGAAGCAAACCCAGTACTTTCCCTGCCTTAACTATGAAGTAGGCTCACATATGCACAGGCAGTCACTCAAACCTGCCTCTGCCATAACCTTCCCTTTCCTCCCTGTCTGCTCTTTACAGCACCTCTCTACATGCATGAATTTCTCCTCTTTTGTTCCAGACTGTCAGGAGGAGATGGCAACAGAGAGCTGCTTACTCTATGTCATGTCCACCTGCACTGTTGTCTTAGGAGGAAGATCATGTAGTACAGCTGTGAAAGGTGATGGGGCAATACCTTGAGACAGACACAGGGATTGGGGGTTTACAAGGGAAACACCATTATCCATCATCAGTGTGGGTGTACTCAGGCTTTTTACACACTGATATTTGGTTATGGAGATTTGTCACACATAGAAAAGCTTCTCTGTCCCCACCAGGCAGCATGGGAAGGATCCTAAAGTGCCCTAGAACATGGAACAGTCCTATTACAGTCTTTAAGTATTAATATTGAATTAAAACTAAAAGCATCCTGGCTAAAGTAGAAAATATTTCCAGGAGCCTAACTTCTAAAAATACAGTCTGGACTCCCCCAGCTCAGACCTCCTCCACAAGGACCACACAACATCTTTGCAGCCTACCTGCAGATGCTGCAGCACTCCACCTCTCCAGAGGGTGTCCCAGGAGGACTTCTGCCCAAACCTTCTCTTCACCTTTGTTATTAAAGACACCTGTGGAAAGCCATTGGGTTCATTTCCACAGTCCTGAGGGCATTAGCAGACACACTTGTGTACACTCTTTAAGAGTGGAAAGTGAGGCTAGTTTGGATGAGACAGCAGGGTCTGGGGTGGGGTGTTACCTGACCAGGAGCAAACTTAGGATCCCTGGGGAATGAAGACTCCACAGCTTGAATTCCCTCTCAGAGCAGCTGTGAGGAGGTACTTTTTAAGCCTCTATTAAAGCAGAGAGCTGACTAGACTTGGGCTGCTTTTGCTGGCTCTCTGGTGCTGCTGCTGGTATTTGGGTGGCTGTGTCTATGACCAGCTCTGCTGAAAAACAGTCTGGGAATTCCTGAAGTCTTTGGTGGGGCCAGAGAAGACAGAAGTTTATACAAGGGAACCTTTCCTTAAAAGCCACATGGAAGGAGGCTGAGCTCCCTTTTAGGCAGCAGCATAATGGCCTTGGTTTGGCTTTAGCGGGTGGTGGTATGTTACTCTGAGCCATGCAAGATTCATTTACCTGGTACAGTGACAATGTCAGGCTGCACCTGCATCCGAGGGGGACTTAGCTCACTGCTCTTATTGTTTCATGGAGGGCAGGTGCCACTGATTTTTCTCAGTCTCCCCTCTCCCGTCTCCTCTGCTTGTCCGTTAGTGGGCATGCAGTGCCTGTATGTGCTCCGAGCTTGTTCCCAGCCATGTATGGTAAGTATTTAATAATGAAATGCAAACTAATTTTATTCCTAGAACACAGCTATTGTCACAGGGAAGAAAAAAGTCCTCTGGCAGCCTGTGATGTCCAGAAAACACCTAAAATCACTTCTCATCAAGGAATCTGCCCCTGCCCTGGGCTGAGCAGCCCCACAAGACACCTTGAAGACCCAGGGGACAGATTTGTTGGTCCTGGTCCACAATGAATCCAGGTGCAAATGGAAACATGAGCTCCAAACTGAGCTGACTGCGATTCCTCCTGCATCCACCTTTACTCTGGATGCTTCTCAGGTAGAGAATTTCTCAAGAGCAGATTAATGGCTGACTCTGAGCAGGGAGATGGCATGAGCTTTCTATCCTGATGCTAAACAAAGTTAATCTTAAAGCATTTGAGATTCAGAAGCCCCTCACAGTACTCCAGTCCACAGAGGAGATTTTCAGCTCTGCACAGAGCAGGACTAGAAAATGAGACTGTTGTAGATGTAAAGATTGTAGATTGTGTGTAACATGCTCACCCTTGCTGTATTTTAGGTTCTAGACTTGTCTTCTCTATCATGAACCTGAATAGAGACCCTCAATCAATGGGGAAGGAATGTTTTTCCCCAAAGATCTGATCTAGTTCTGATATTTTGTTCTCTTCTCTGAACCTCAAGAATTTGATATGATCTTGAGGCTAAAAATCAGTTTTCTGTCCATGAACTCACTATTTCTCTCATGTTTAAGAATCACAATGATGGGTCTGCTCACCTCTGGTTATAGTTGGTGCTCAGCATTCTTCCCTCTCTCCATTTGGGGCTTGCAGCATTTCCCTCCTCTCTTACACCCCACTACCTCCCAGGGCTACCCATCCTCACTTTTTTCTGTATAATCAGATTAAACCAGAGCCTCTGTATCTGGCCTGTGGTTGCCATAGTTTTTTTCTGTGGGTCAGGCTAGTTTTTCATCTCTATCAGCTCAGCTGATGAAAGCCATTACCTCTCTCTGCAAACCTTGCTGTGGACTACGGGACTGCACTTACCCTACCCTATCTCCAGGCTCACAGAAACAAGCCACTGCAACCCAGCAGCCTCTCAGGTAGGCGTTTACTTATTTCTCTAATTTTGCTGTAATTCTGTTATTTTGTGAGTGGTGAAGTGGGTGTTGGCAGCGCTGACACTGCTACCTGCATTACTGTGAACCTGCGACGAGGCATCACTCAGCTCTGACCTGTTGTCTCAGGCTCTCTGCAAATGCAGGCAACAGTCTCTGGCCACCATAATCCATCTTTAACAATAATTTTGCAAGTGTGACAGGATAAGGCATTGTGAAACTGAAGACTGAGACTCTTGGGAACAATTATGAAACTTGTACCTCAAGACCCTCATTTTCTTCTTGCAATTTTGTGTTTTCATTTACACTTCAAGAAAACTACTGCAGCCTGTGTTATCTGAGAGACAAGCACTGCCAGCAGCAGGCTGGAGATGCTGTTGAGTTCTTTGGGATGCTTTTCCTCAGGGCAAAGACTTTTTTTTTTTTTTCTCTATTCTACTGAATGGCTCATTAGATCCTATTTAGGTGGAAACAGTACTTATTTCACTTGGGAGATACTCAGAGCTATATGCCAGACAAGCACTATCTACCTGGAACTATTCTGACGGATGCTCCTCTGCAATACTACAATAATTGTAAAAAGATCACCCAGGTGTATTAGCAAACTGGGAGCTTAGAGTGATAATGTTAAATGAGCAGTAAGTTGTTTGCTAATTTGAGGTTTATTTGCTCCCTCACGTGTGTGTGTGAGTTTGGAGCTTGTTGCTTTCAGTGATCATGGCTGGTTTGAGGATTACTTGCCCTGATTCAGATTTGCAAAATCCAGTGGGGGTTTAGCACAGGGGAATACCTATGCTGGAATCAGCAAAAACATTGGAGGGGCACAGGTAGCCCCGCTGTGCATGTGGCCTTTTGAAAGCCAGGTCAGGGAGTGAGAGTAATTGTTTAGCAAAGAGAAGCAATAGGAGAAAGTGACCAAAAATCCCCCATGTGGCAAGGGTCTACCTTAGCTTGGATGATGCTCTTCTGTGCTGGGAAGGGTTTTCCCCTCACATTGACTCTGGCCGTCATGTGTTGTGACCTGCAATGCTTCTGCTGTTTTTGTATGTGCCTTTTCTGAGTTGCTTCTGTATTAGGAATACCACACCTTTCATCCTTGTAGTCAGAGGAGGATAAAAAAGCTTAAATGCATTCAAGGGAGGCTCTTCCAGAAAGAGAGCATGGTTGGGTTTGACTTTAAAGGGAGAAGATTTTGGTGCTGAAATTTTGTTGCCTTGCACAGTGGCTTCACAGTATCTCCTTAGAGAGAGTAGGTCATCGCAGGCAGATCTGGGCTGTGGGGAGAGGCCCTTGTCCTGGTGTCCAGCCACCTCTTCCCTTCTAACTGAAGGAAATGCCTTTACATTAGGAAACTGAAGCCTGCTTTGAGCAGAAGGATAAGATTGAAGAGATCACTTCAGCAGCCAGCTCCAGACTCCTGTTATTGCATGGCATAAATTTGCTCTCAAATTTGCTCTGCTTCATTATAAAATCAGTTCAATTTAATGACCCAGCTCCTCCAATAGCTCCCTACTTGGTCAGTTAGAAACTTGCTGGCGACTTTCACTGTAAATTCATCCAAGCTCTACTTATATTAAATATTCCTGTTGCAGAATAATTGAAGGGAGGGGTGTGACTTGAAGAGCTCTTTTTCCTACCCAGAGTTCCCAGAAGTAACCAGAGTTACTTCTCTCTTGTGCGTTCACAGGGACAAATCAGATCCCCTGTCAGCAGCTTCTTTTTCCCTGGTATTAATACTGCAGAGAACAGTGGGGGAGACTGTTCCACCATGTTGCACGATCACATTTGTCTTTTTCAGCCCAGACACACTCTGGTCATTCAAAATTTTTGTATGTTCAGCAAGTCTTGATATGTTCACGAAGTCTTGGTGTTACAGATACACAGATCCCAGACTTCCTCAAGGAGTTCAGTTACCTTCTCTCTGTTCCAGGGGTAGAGATGTCAGACACAAGGAACCATACATCTTTCTGCTTTTGACGTGTACAGGACTTTACAGCAGCAAATGCAGGAATACTATTTGTACCAGAAGGCACACACCAGAGCCTTGTGAGACCAGCCTGTTCGAGGAGGAAGCCTCACAAGTTAATTTTTTATTATTTGTGCATTAGGGGCTGAGATATTTTATAACAGGATGCCACACCTTTGGGATTGCTCAACACTGCATCAGATCCAGACCTGCCCAAGTCTCATCTGGAACTAAATTCCACCTTCCTCCTTCATATCCTGCCTGCTCTAGCAGTAGCGTAAGGATCTGAGCTACTCCTAAAGCCAAAGGGACTTCAAATGATGGGAACCCGTAGCTACAAAAAGCCAAAAACTGTGAAGGAAAAGCACGAAGGAGCACAGCAGTAAAAGCCTAGATGAGCTGAAGATTTTCTTCAGCAAACCAGAAGCCTTTAGTGTCCGTCTTGTCTGTGTTTCCCTCCAAGATCCAAGGCACAGTGAACACTTCCACACACTGAGGCTCCAAGCCATGGAGCTGGGAGGGGGGATGGCCCTGCTGGTGGCAGCACTGGGAGGACTTCTACTTTTTCTTAATGGTGGAATTTCTGTGTTTCCTGCTCATCGGTTCAAATGTTGCATTGTCCAAACAATTCATTACAAAAGGGAATTGAACGAACATCTCCTTTCATTTTCCAGAATAATAGTTTTATTTCCGGGAAACCTTGTTTGCTCCGTAATAATTTAATAGGTATAAGACAAATATACTGATTAACTAACTGTTTCTAAATTTACTCACTTTGGGCAACAAAAGGGAGCTTAACCTTGCAATGATGGGATTTGAATGACTGGTACCTTTGAGAGGCAGGTCAGGATATAAGGCCAGATAAGGACCTTCCTGGGAAAGCCTGCTGCTCTGTTCCCCTGTGCCTCTCCAGCTGTTCCTGCATTTTGGGCAGAGCTCTGAATGGGAAGTAGAGGTTCAGACCTTGGTGCCATTCAGTACAAGGCAGTCCTTCTCCCTGGTGAGCTCAGGCTGGCTGTGGCAATAGCAGTCTCATACCATGATCTCGGGTTCACAAGATGCACAAGAGGAAAGTCTTGTGTGTGTTATTTTCTGCTTGCCATCTTTTGAAGTCTGTGGCTATTTTCAGACCTCATCCTGTGAAGCCAGTTGCAGGCAAAGATCTTGAAGTGCTTTCTGGACCCCTTTGGTGCATCACCCCCCTGAGCACAACAGCAATAGTGCTAAACTAATAGTGCTAGAAAAGCAACAAGGTGGTGAATGCACTTCCTAACACTTTCCTTCTGCTACTTTTGCGGAGGAAGGGCACAGTCCCCAAGCTGATGTTTCAAGTCCCCCATAGTTTGGGTGAATTTGGCCTTTCGGTTTCAGTGTAGCCCGTGTATGTGGCTGGTGTCTTGATGGCTGGTTACTGGAGATGGGCTAACTGTGCTTATTTTGCAGTGAGACATCTTCCATGTCACAGCAAGGGAAAACTTTGAGTAATGGTGATGCCCAATTCAGCTGTGATGTCTGGATTGGATTAATGACCTGGTCAGCCACATATCATTTTAAAGAAGGGAGGGGAAGATCTAAGGAGCTGCCATTAAAACCAGTTCATTCAGGCCTGCAGCCAACATCCCAGATGTTCTGAATCTTCTGGGATGTGTGGCAGAAAGAAAAAAAAAAACAAACCAACAACAAAACCCCCCAGCTCTTTAACACTTAATTCACATAATTTTTTATGCTTTTCTTATCCATGCTGCCATGGCTTGTGAGAGTATGAAGGCACTCTAGGGATGCAGGCAAAGATTTAAGGCATAATCCCTTCAATTTCAGACATTTAAAAATATGAATGCACTACAAGAGTAACTGCCTCTCCCAGGTCTAAGAGATGTTAGAAGTCTGCAAAAGGAAGGTCAGAAAGGACAAAAGACTCAATCTTCCTCTCCAGCAAATTCAACAGCAAGCCTCT
Organism: Cephalopterus ornatus; assembly: GCA_013396775.1. Taxonomy (NCBI): domain Eukaryota; kingdom Metazoa; phylum Chordata; class Aves; order Passeriformes; family Cotingidae; genus Cephalopterus; species Cephalopterus ornatus. The sequence goes on along the minus strand of VZRE01013665.1, from coordinate 278,799 downwards.
TTTTGACTGCTGAAATTGGGACCTTGAAGAAAGTGTCTCCTGCTGAAACACACTGAGGATATTTTAAAACCAGATTAATAAATAATTGGACCATCTGCATCAGAGTCTGTAAGTGGAGTGACACATGGAGGGTGTCTGTAAATGGAACAGCTTCAAATATGCAGAGTAAAATACACAGTGGAATGGATTATTTTTTTTTTCCAGAATAGACATAATTATTGCCAATTTGGGTCTCTCTTGCAAGCACTGCCTTAGAGATGGGCTGATTTTCTCCTAAGAACTGAACAGACAGACAGTGAAATATTGCGCCTGCCCTGCAGAAGTGGCCATCATATTACTAAGACAGACCAGGGTCAGGAGCAATACCAAGGAAATGGTTTTCCTGAGGCTATGCAGCAGATCAGCTTCCCATTTCCTATAGTCCAGATGGGTCCCTTTGCTTTCTGACAGAAGATGGTATTGTCTCTAAGGTCACCAGTATCTGTTGAATCTCCTCCCATCACTACTGGGCACTGTTTGTCCTGCGCTGGACAGCTGTTTTAATTAGTGTTCCTCTTGGGGTTGCAACAGTGGTTGGGGTTAATGTTTCAGAGCCACAATCTTCATAAGAACAGGCTCAGATCACAGTTCATTGAAAGGGGCTGCTTCTGGACCAGTGAGTTTAGTAACTCCTGATCCCTCTTTCAGGTATTTTATTCTTTTTTTCCTCCTGCAACATCCCAAGGAAGTGAGCTGCCCAGCTGATACAGTGTGCTTCCTTCTGCTGCCTTTTGATCTAGTAGCTGAGTTCCCTTTGGCACTTGTATTGGAAGAAGCAATGAGTAATTAACTGTTCCATGTTCTTGATTCTGGATTTTATAGCTTTCTCCCCTAAAGTCCCACTACCGCTCCTTTGCTGCGCCAAGGTGAACTAGTTATTTACCTTCTTGTTTTCTAGAAGCACAACAAAGAAAGGTGGTGTATTCTGGGGCGGGGGGAAATGTCTCATTTGCACAACCTATAGATAGTAGCAACATCAGCCTTTTTTAAAACCTGAAATGGAGAAAGGCACTTACAGCAAGAGATACAGTTTGACTGAGAGACAGAGTGTGGGATTTATCACATCTAGTGTGCAGTGCTCCCATGTAGACATCTCCATCTGAGGTTGTCTCCCTGGGCTGCTGGTTTAGCAGCGAGTCAAGACAGGTAAGAGAGGACAGGGCTGATTTGGTATATTTTGGGTGAGATGATGCCTGTCCTACAGCCCTCAGTCTAATGAAGGCTGAGGCAGACTTGGGCACCTGCTTTTTAATGTGACATCACCGATGTAAATTAAGAGTCTTGGGCTGGGAGCTGTAGGGTAACCATTAACTATCTATGGCAAATGAGTTGGTCTTGACACTTCCTTGCTGTGCCACATCTGTTATTGATCCATGCGGGTAGTCCTTGCTTTCTAGATGTTTCTGAAGGTATGTGGGGTGCAGTGTGCTCACCTTCCTCTGTGCATCTGGAAATTTCTGATCTCTATGGCAGAAATTATATCTCAAGAAATCTGAGAAGTGATATTTTTAGGCTTTTTGCTGCACAGTAAGGCTGACTAGAATTTAAATTTCTTATAAATGCAAAAATATTTTTGATGAGTTGATGTCTCATTTACACTAATAGTCTTTGAATATAATTAGCTATTATAAGGATAATTTCCTTATTTTTAAATTGTAGTTGAAATTGCATTACATGTATGTAGAGGAGGGACACAGGCTTTTCTGTTTCAGTTGAATTAAATATATTTTTACCATGAATAATGCCCTTCATATATTTTACAGAACAAAGAAGAAAATCTCTATCTCACTTCTTTTTAGTGTCCTCATGAGCAAAGGAAAACATCAGCATTAGCATGAAGCAGATGCTAAACATATAAAATAGATGCCAAAGACATCTAGGTCCTTACTCATGGTAGCAATGGAGTCTATCTCTAAAAAAATTACACAGGAGTAGAGATAATGATAAAGAGATGTAGATAAAACTGTACAGGAGTAGAGCATCCCCTTGGAAAAAAGGGAAGGTCCCACCTGGATGGTAGAACAGATAAGGCTTCCAGTAACAGTCAGGACCTAACTTTAGACAGCTGCCAGTGTGTGACCCAAAGAATGGGACAATACCAGGACTGCACCCATGAGTGCACAACTGCAGGGGTACCAGGAGACACAAACCCTGCAGCACCTCTCCGCAGGCACTGCCCTGTAACCAAGAAAGGCCAGTACTGAGGACTTCACCTGAGCAAGCAGTTAGAGATGATGGGAACTAAAAATGGGGGAGAGAATGAAGAAGTCAAAATAGCAAGTGTTGCCACGTGGATCCCATCCTTTCACTTGCCTTTGTTTTCCCTAATGTGAGTGTCCAAGAAAAATGCGTTGACAGAGATGAATCAAAAGAGTCATTTTTGCCAGGATGGACATGACATACACCCATGCTACACCATCAGGATAACCCATGTTCCCTGCTTTCATCTGAGGCGGTCTAAAGCCAGTCCCTGCTGGCATCAGTGGATGCTTGAGCACAGTTCTACCCTCAGTCCCACCAGCCTCACCCCGTAAGATCCTCCAGTGGACTCTCCAATCATAACCTGTACCCAGATCCTTCACCTGATGAGATGGCAAGGGAACATTTGTGAAACCCATTTGGGAGCCTTTTATGCTCTATGGTCTTATAGTCTTAACCCTCGAGGGTAGGAAATTGGTTTTCATGAGCAACCTTCAGCCCAAACCACCTGACCATCCCCTGCTGAAATTTATGACTGTAGGTTGGGGAAAGGTGGCCATCACAGTCTCTGTGGGAGACTGGGAACAGGAAGCATAGAGACAGGTCCAGCTTGTCACTGCTGGAAGGTTTGATAATGGTTTAATCCTCGTGCAATGTCTCCTCTCTGCATCCAGGTGTTCAATGAATATTAGGCAAAACCAAAAGAATTGCCTCATTAAAGTCTGGTCAGAGAGCTGGAGATAATACCCCTCTTTTTGTCAGATATGAAGTCACGCAAGTCCCAGCAACGAAGGGAAATGATAGATGGAGGAAACTACCTCCTGTCCCTCAGACACCCCCTGCTCCATTGCAGTCCCATCAGAGGCTGCGGTCAGCACGTAACATCTCTGGTAATAACGAATGACTGGCAGCTCTGCACAAATCCCTGCTGGACAGCTATCAGTCAGGGGCTCCTGGGAGGAAAGATTGCAGAAATGGGAGGAACCTGATTTAAGAAATAACCCCTGCTGCAGATCTCCAGTAATTAACTCCCTACCCTCATCAGAGGATCGAGGTGCAACCCTAAGAGCTGATGTCTGAGTGCCACTGTGATTCCTTTCCTTCGCGTTCAGCACTGACTTTAGAGTTTATTGCTCCAAACTTCTGGCTGAAGGTTAGTTCCCTTGCTCCTGGCCTCTTTTTGAGCACGGCCCATGCCAGGGAGCCACCTACCACTTGTTCCCCTTTCGCAGAAACTCCCAACTCCCCCAAAACTCCCTGACTTCAACCCAGCCCCACTAACACCTAGCTGTGAGCACACCTTGGACATCTTGCTCTAGCAAAACCGCCTGGTCCAGGGCTCAGGACAAGAAACAAGATTCAGCTCTTTTCTGTACAGGACCACCCTACATGGGCATTCACTGACCAGGATTTAGACCAGTGAGCTAGAAAGGAAAAAGCACTGATTTTTCCTGATTCCAGCCCCTGGAGTGCATGGAAGCTGTGAATGCTCGGGGTTTTTAAAAAGGAAGCAACACCTGACCACACTGGGGATAGAGTCCTGGAGAAATCAGGCAGCACTGAAGTTTCTGATCTGAAGAAAGGGAAGGGACACAACATAAATTTAGATCTTAGAAGAACCTTTTCAAAGAGCCTCTGAAAAGGCCCTCTCCCCCAAGATTTAGCACTTCTAAATGCACTGAACTCTAGAGATATGCCTGGCAGTGTTGTTAGAATAAGTGGAAGATTGGAGCTGATCTGAAGTGACCCAAAAGCTGATGAATTCAGGTCTGAAACCCTCCCTGCAGGGTTGCCCACATTAGATCTGTCTGACTCTTGGGCTTCAGTGTCTTGTAGGGATGGAAGCTGAAAACAAAGGTCTGACCCACAGCAAATGCCTCCCCAGCAGGAGCTGCAGCAGTTTGATTTAACAGGAGGGCTGCAGGCAGATGCAAGCAGGTGAGACTCCACCTGGGGTCCCCAGCACAGGAAGGAGATGGACCTACTGGAACAAGTCCAGAGGAGGTCCATGAAGCTGATCAGACGGCTGGAGCACCTCTCCTGTGAAGACAGGCTAAGAGCTGGCGTTGTTCAGTCTGGAGAAGAGAAGGCTCCGGGAAGACATCCTTGCAGCCTTGCACTTGAAGGGCGTCTATAAGAAAGACTGGGGCAGACTTTTTAGCAGGACGTGTTGTGACAGGACAACAGGTAATGGTTTTAAACTGAAGAAGGGTCAATTTATACTACATATAAGGAAGAAATTTTTACAGTGAGGGTGGTAAAACATTGGAACAGGTTGCCCAGTGGGATGGTGAATGCCCCATCCCTGGAAACGTTCGAGGTCAGGCTAGATGAGGCTGTGAGCCACCTGATGTAGTTGAAGATGCCCTTGCTTATTGCAGGGGGGTTGGACTAGATGACCTTTAAAGGTCCCTTTCAACCCAAATTATTCTATGATTCTGTGACATCCCCAGCCTGGTGCCTGGCAGCTGGGTCACTGCAGTTGGGATGTCTCCTCCGGTACCACTGTGTGTCTGAAGTGTGAGGACACCTTCCCCCCTGTCATGACTGGGGCCAAGAGTGAAAAGGTGATGCCCCACTGCTGGATGGGGCTGCCTTTGGGGTTACAACCTGGCTGTCTCTCAAGCTGCTCTACAGACACCATCTCATGTTCCTGCAATGAGCAGTTGCTTTCAAACCACCCCTGTAGCAGCGCTGATTCAACACTGAGGAGCCCTGAGCACGCAGTATATGGGTACTGAAGGTGCACACCTCTTAGCACTGCTTCCCAGGGGAAACAGGCATGGGGGCTCAGGAAAGCAGGCCATGCAGAATTTTCCTTTTCCCCCCATATTTGCACACAGTAGTGACAGTTCAGGTTTGCTCTGATTGATTCACCAAAATCCCACATGGGGTCTGTGGCAAAATTTGGGTTCTATACCCATTTCCTCTTAAAATGAGAACCCTAAATGACTTCTTATTTCTCCTGAGCAACATACAGGTTTTGGTACAGGGCAATCAACAGATTTTCAGACAATTCCAGAGAAGAATAAATGTTAACATAGGACATTCACTCCCAAAACTGACCTCGCAGAGCGAGGAGCAAGGAAAATAATATAAAATCACAGAATGCTCTGAATTGGAAGGGACCCACTAGGATCACAGGGTCCAGCTCTTAAGGGAATGGCCCATATGGGGATCACACCCACAACCTTGGTGTTATTAGCACCATGCTCTAACCAATTGAGCTAATCTCATTGATTCAGTCTGTGATACCAGGACCAGGATGCAGATCATGCAAATGAGATCATTAGTACTGGAATCTGGAGCTGAAATGTTGCAGCTCTCTAGACAGGGGTTGGCTTTGCATCTTGGCAGGTTTTCACTGGCCCCAGTTTCAGCTGGACTTGAGAAGTCACTCACAGCAGCATCCCCCCATCCCAAAACAGCTCACAAAAGTGCACAGACACAAATGTCTTAGATTGCAGCATCTCTTTGGTCGACTGGCGAAAATAGAACATGCGCTTGGTGGAAATATAGTGTATTGTGACTGTAAATACTATGTGAATTATTAATTTGCTGTTTACTAACTTCAATATTTTCTATTCAATTATTCTCTATAGATAGAGCAAAGGACTCCTCTGATTTTTAAATAATACGCAAATTATTTTTTGTACATATTTACAGGAAGAATTTTTGCACATCTTTTGCCTTGAATAGATTTGAATTATTTGTTGCATGTTTTATTAAAGCAGCTCTTCAATAATTAAGGAGGGTATATAATTATATGTAAGGCTACTGCGTGCTCCGTACTGCAGTATTTATCAGCACCATATTGAAAATACAACCCCTCTCATATGAGTTGTTTTTCAGGATTACTTCATAAGGTAAGGAGAACAAGTATCTCCAATTTACTGCTGGGGAAACTGAGGCACGGCAAGCACAGATGCTTCAGGGGTCTGAATGTGTTTTAAGAGTTAAACCCAGGACTCAAGACTCTATACAGAAGTCCAGGCATCAAACACTGCAGCCTCCTGGCATGTTTTGCATTCCCCTGTGAGACCTTCAACCACACTCAACTTCTGTGAGCAAACCAATAATCTCGCTGCAAAAGGAGTGTGCATAACTAAAATCCTTATTGCTCTACAGGCATTCTGTAGGCAATGATTGACCTCACCATTCAGAAGAGACAGGTCCCAGATCTTCTGTGCAGATGACATTTAAACACTAACGGCCTTAAAAGTTATCCAGGAAAACTTGCTGACTCAGGAAAAGGAGTGCTCATGTTTAGGCTGAAACCAATTGCATATGCTCTGATATAATTTATTGTTCACAGCACACAACTCATTTAAGGCCTTGCAAGCTGTGAAATATTTAAATCAGCAAGAGGGTGACTTTGAATGCTGTTGCTGAAACAGGGTGGAAAAGCCTTCAGCCTAAGGGTCAGGGAGTTTGGAGTTGTTCTGTTCCTTGCTGGCCATCAGAAAATTAGTCCTAAAGGGAGTGGGTTTCTGCTTAAATGTTGGAATTTCAGCCCAGGTTTTCACTTTTTTATTAATTATTTGCAGCAGTAACCCCCAGACACGCAGTGGGGCTGGACAGGGGTATAAATCTAGCTGAAAAAAAAAACCACATAAAACTGTAACAACTGATCTCGTCCAAGGCAACATTTGCTCCTAACTCTTCCTTTTCATTACATGCAGTCGCAGCTCCTCAGCTGAGAGTTATGAATCAGGCTTGCATCAGTGCCTTGTAAACACGACATAAGAGGTCCAGGTTGGAATGGTGCAGGAGCAACGCCTGCACACAGTGAAGAGGAATCTCAGCTGTAGGCAGAGATTTTACAGAGCAGCCTGGCAGGAAGGCTGCACATCAGTAGCTGGAAGAGGTTTGCTTTACAGCTTTCCTTGACAATAGGGAATTAGCCCCCTATGCTGAGCTGCTCACCTGTTGTGGTTTTTTGTGTTGTTTTTTTCTTTTCCCGTGATGCCTTTGTATTGCATGAGCTTTGTTCTGTCCTTGCTATGAGTTTCAGAGTCAACAAAGACAAAATTCTCTCCTAAATTGGATTTGAGTAAATCTAGTCCACCCTACGCCCTTGGCACACCACAGATACTGCACCACCTTTGTGCAGATCTTTACATAAAGATCCTGGTAACTGATGATTGGTGTCAGGGGAAGGACACATTTTTGCTCCTGTTTTGCTGTCTGTAGTGCGTATCTCCCACAGAAATTAAAGGAAATGGATTTTGTGCCACCTCCCCTGCCAAAAGGACCTGTTACCCCTCCGTGACAGTCTCCTCTTTCTTTGTGCTGGCAGTTTCTAGCCCTGTTGCACCCAGACTTTCTCATGGATGATCCACTTCTTAGAGCACCACTGGGTTCATTTCACAGCCCCATTTACAGGAATGGATTTTCAAGGGTTCTGTGACCCCACTGGCTATGAGAACCTTTAATCTTGCAACCAAACACAGCTCTGGTGTACTGAACAATGTAGAGACTGGCTTGACACTATTGATCTGGTGATGCCAAGGCTGCTCTTTGTAGGGAACCAAATCCTGGCTTCTTTCCTGGAATAGCGAGACCATTTTGGACTACTCCTATGTGATGGAAAAATTTATGGGAAGCTCTACTGCTTTCTGGTAGACAAATAAAAGTGGCAGATCTGGCATGAATGTGCTTTCTTCCACAGCACTGACATTTGAACTGGTCTAAATCACCATGATGCTGTGGAGCACGGGGGCTTGGTTCAGTCAGCCCATCTGAATCTAAAACTGCTACCCCATGAAGCCACCACAAACCAGTGCCTGGACTGCAAAGAGGTAAAACTCAGACTCTGCTGTTAATGGTGTGACATGAAGCTTATAGAAACAGTGGTCAGATCACCTCTCTCAAGCTTCTTAGTTTATTTATCCAGATGGTGCTTCCCACACCAGCCAGGCTGGGGACAATGCACCATTGCTCAGGATGTGCCATTTACCCAGGGAATGACGCAGAGCCTGGGTCTTCTATAGCCTGCTGGGAAGCAACTGAGCCCATGGCCATGATAGTGCAGGAGAACCAGTTCTGGGTACTTTCAGGAACCCAAGAAGAGTTCATGTTGCAGCCAACCTCAGAGAGGTCTCCAAAAATCCAGCCCTCCTGGGCACCTCCCTGTGCCACGAAGCCCCAAATTTACCTGCTGCAGATGAAAGTGGCAGAGTGGCAGAGTTCAATTACTGACACCTCTTGGCTCAGGATTACGATGTTACTAATTAACCACCTTGAGCATGCCACAAAGACCTTCCCCTTGACACATGGACCATTCCATTACCATGCTTTGTGGACAGGGCAGTGACAGAGGTGGGCAAATGTCTGGGGCACTGGCCTTAACCCTGTACAGGGAGCCCTTTTGATTCATCAGACTGCTGCCCCCACTATGTAGACCTTCTTGTATGTCATTCAATCTTATTCCACCAGATGCACAAACTGGCAGAGCACACAAGAGTTTCTCACCTCCTCTCTGATCTCCTTCTCCTTTCTCCTCAGTAAGAAGCTCAGAAAAGCCACAGTTATCACTCTTTGGGGGTAATACTGGGGTGGTTTACCAGCATGTAACTTGGAGGTCTGTGACCCTCATAGTGACAACAATGTCTGTTTTGGATACGGTTTCCAGCCCCCACATAGGACTACTCAGGTTTCCTCTACAAGCCTATATAACAACTCCTCCCCCCAAATAATGCCATTCCCAAGTTCTGCTGCTCATTTCTTCCCAAAGAGATGCTGTGGGTGGGATGGATAAGGCATTGCGACTCTCAAAGCTGCGCCTTCCTCGTCATTTGGGAGAATTTATAATTACAATTCCCATTATTGTAAGTTGTGTACACAGTCTTGTAAAACATGACACTTTAAGCCTATTAATTGCCATGTTTCAAATTCTTGCCAGCACTTTACTCTCCCCCACCCCCAAAGACCCAACACCCAAAAAAGAAATTATTCAATCAAACCCGCAGCAAAGCACCACAGCCACAAGAGAACCCAGACTGCTGCAGCTGGGTCTGGGGCTCCCAAAGAGCTGTCCTGATGCATAATTCACATGGGCTTGTAGGGTCCTTCTCCCAGCTGTTGGCAAGGTCTGCTCTTCCCGTGGGATTAGTAACTTCAAGACTCTGACAAAACCCAGGCTCATGCATGCCAGATGATTCTCCCCCTCCCCACCACTGCTCAGCCTCACCCTTCCCCAGAGGGTGTTTGAGCTTAATTAGGATAACCTTAGACTCCTTTCTGGTCCCCAGTGCTCAGCTCTGAATCATGCTAGACTCTCAATTCAGATCCTGCAGGCTGCCAAGGAAGAGCGAGCTATCTTGCCAGGAAAATGAGGGTTCAGCACCCCCAAAATGAGCCAGAATGACCTAAAACCTCTCTGTATGCATTTTGCAGGCACAGGTGGGTTAGTCCCTATCTTCCGCCCAAATCTCAGCTTTCTTCCTAGGAAGAAGTCCCTGTTCTTCAGCTCATCTTCATTTCCAGAGCACTTTGAGTGTCTGGCCCCATTTAATCTGTTGTGCCTTTGATGGCAGTGACCTTCTTCCCTCCCACCACAAGTTTCAGCAGCAGCAGGATCCCAAGCCTTGTCCTTGCACACCGCTTTGGAGCCCTTTAAGTGGAAAGTAATGTTGCAGATGCAAAAGATCTGTATGCAGCAAAGACTGAGTGGATTTAAAATACTGACAATTTTTCTGTCTGGAGCACACGTGAGGACACCAAAGGGTTTTGCAAACAATGGTGAGGTTCTGATCATGTCATGATCTGGGAAGACAAAGAAACAATGTGCAATCAGAAATGCAAGCAAATGGAGATGGTGAAGAGCGAAAAAGGGGACAGGGGTCCTGCTTGCCTTTGGCTTCTCCTACACATGGAACATCTCACTGCCTTCAGAAGGGAGGAAAAAGAACTCCAGGACTGCAGCTCCCCTTTAAGAGAGTTCTTCTTCAACCAAACAAGAAAGAGCAGAGTAGAGCACACATGAAGATCTTCCCCAGAGCCAGGCTCTAGCACAAGAGCCCCAAGAGCTGCATCTAGCTCTTTTCTAATCCCTCACCAAGTGGACTTTCATCATACTCATAATTAGGGATAATAATTTAAAGAGATAGTTGAATAACCAAATCTGCTAATCCTTTAGTGAAGCCTCTTTCCTTTAATCTCTCTCTGGTTCACTAATGCATGAAAATATAGCCAGGCACCCACTGCCCTCATTAGAGGGAAACTTTACCCTCCTCCTCTCGGCCTCAGAGGCATGCCAGTGATGAACAGAGAGCACAAAGGCAGCCTTCTAACTGCTTGAGACATGCGGGAACTTTGAAAACATCAACCTGGGCTTGTTTCAAGACCTATGTCACAACAGAGGCTGGTTGTCATGGAAACAGGTTATCAGCTATCAAAAACCATCCATGAAAAAAGTGTCACAAGGAGAGATGGCAACTGGGGCTGCGAGGAGATGATGGCCCTGCACGTAGGCAACTCTGACTTCTCCAAGCCTCCTCCTCCATCTGACCAGATGAGCATCCTCCTCTTTGCAATAATTTCTGTTGTCACAATGAGCCACCCTGCTCTTCCTGTGGCAAAGCTCAGTTTGCCACCAACAGGGTGCTTTTGCTCATCCCCTCCAGCCCTCTTGTTAGTGCCCTGGCCACTGTGCTCCCACGGTGGGCAGTGGGGAGCCCACTGTGGAGATCAAGAATACTAGTGCCAACATCTGCTGGGTAGGAGCTGATGCACTTGCTGGGCTACAAGCAGTCGCAAGTGGGAAGCCATTGTTAATTAATCAGATACGCCATGTAATAGCATTAATCACAATCAATATATTAGATAGGGATGATGATTGCTGTGCAATCTCTGCCAGATAACAAACACACCCACACATAGCACAGCCACACACAGTCCTTGGGATGTCCACGCTCTTCGTCTGATCCTCCTGGCTTGATTACAGCATCAAGCTCTCTTTTTGCCTCTGCGTCTGGGATCCTGTCATTCTCCTCTCCCCTGCCTGCCTCTGGGTTCACCCTTTCAGTCTGTTTCCCTCTCTCTTCCCTCCATCCTGCCTGCATTCCTTGTTTTTCTCCCATGACGTAACTTGGAGAGCTGCTCTGAGAGGCACCCGTCTCATCCACACACGCCTCCATCTCCAGAGCTGGCAAAAGCTTTGGGAAAGGATGGGACTGAGACCTTGATGTGCTGTTGTGTAGGTGGGCAGTGAGGGCTGTGCTGTTCCTCTCAGAGGCCCTCTGCTCCACCAAAAAAGCATGTTAGCCTTTGCCAGAGCCGAGTGACAGTAGAGACTGTCTAAAAATGCAACACAAACCCACCATTCATCTCAATTACTCTTCCCGTGTTTTCCTAAGGAACAAACTCCATGTTCTTTTCTCCTGGTGTCCCTCATCCCAGGAGCAGGAATTTTGTGATGGAAAGGCATCTGCACTTGGGTAAAGGGTCCTTCCAGAAAAAACACTCCTCCCTTCCCACACACGCAGCCACAACCTCTCTGCGGAAGCTGGAAGAGTAATGCATTTTCTCTGGCAGCTGCCACCACAGACATAAGAGGCATGTTTGAGATAACAAGACTTCATTTCAAACAGGAATGATTTTCATGGCAGGCACAGTGAATAAATGTAAGATGTCTATTCTTGCTGCAAGTCCTGCTCTCTCTAACAACATGGAAAAGAAACCCCAGACATACTAAAAACTTTGACAGAGTTAATGACCAGCCCAGGTTTTAAAACAGAAAATAATGCCTTAATCTTGGGTTAAAAAAGAAAACTAAATGCATTCCATTAAAAGCAGATGAGAGGATATGAAAAATGCTCTTGGAAGCTAAATAGTAGTAAAAACATTCCAAACCCTCAAACAAATTGGCAGAAAAGCCTAGTGAGTCATTTAATGCTCTCCATGCAGGCAGCATTACTGGCTGGGTAATTTATGCTTCTTCACAGCATGGTCTCAGGGCAGGTTGCTCAGGAAGGGTGTGTTCAAACCTACCATTTTTTCAGCTGTGAAGAACAAGAGGCCCCTTCCTGGGCTCACTCACTCTTGAGGGAGGTTTTCTACCTGCACTGGAGCCATGACAAAGCAGGTTGGGAACTGGGTTCTGATGGTGAACCAAGCAGCTTTTGCAGGAGGTCTCCTGTTCCCCAGGATGTCAGTGTCAGCAGGGCAGGAGCAGGCTGGAGACCCCCAGCAGGAGCTGGGACTCTCATGTGCAGAGTGTAAACAGGACCAGGAGAAAGGCTGTTACATGAGAACAGTGAATGAAGGGCATTTGAAGAGTCCTACCACATGTGAAGGCTGAAGGAATAATTCCATACAAAGTCTGCTTGGGCTTGATGAAGGCCAGTATTCTCCTCTGAGTGAAGAAGAAATGCAAAGCAGTCACTCTGGGATGGAACAGCCAAACATGGCCAAACTCCTCCTTGCTCAGCTGCCCTCTTGCCACCTTTTTCAGACCCTGATTTGTTGGGCTGTAGAGCTACTTCTAGGTGGAGAGGTCTGACAAATTGTGTGGGGTGACAGGAGACTGCTTCTCACAGTGACTACCCACCCCAATGACTGTGTCAACTTGTACTTTCCACGTTTTCATGAGGTCTCAGGAAAGTTGAAGCTATCAATTTAAAGCAGACCTTGCAATTTCTCAGCGGAAAAATACAGTCTCTCACAGTCCTCTGAACACGTGGTGGAAAGCCTGCTGTCCCTTGGTCAGGCCCAGGAGGGAGCCTGATCCCCAGGTGCACTTCTTGGGAGTGTCTGAGCCTTTTCCTAGCAGAGAGCATTAGGTATGTTGATAAATTCAAATGCTGGAGAGGTTGCACTGCCTGGCATGGATGGCTGAGATACAATGGGACCATCATTACCAGCCTGCATTAGCTACAGGTAATGAGCTATGGCCAATACCAATTCCAGTTGCCTTCTGTTCAGTTGGGTTTGTCCTCAGATAACCACGCTGGACATCCACTAGTCCAACAGAAGTTTAAATACTGACCTGAATAATCTACCTCTTATTTCTCGTCTCACTACAAGGCCATGTGAGCTGAGACAAAGCCGAGACAAGGTCTTGGTGTCTGTGCTTGCTGTGTTCTTGCTTATGAGAGCAGGAGCTGGACAGAGCAAAATTCTTCTCTATACCTCCTGACAGCAGACCTGGATACTTAGGTGCGATGAAAAGCGTGAGTGGAAAATCTAGACCTTTCCCAAATTCAATATTCTGAGTTCAGAGGAAGCTTTGCTCTGATTAACAGCCAATTTTTTAACTAGATGTAGGTTACGAAGATGAACTGTCTGATTTGTAGTTCTAGTTTTTGAGCAGGGAGAAGAAGCTAGAGATGATGAAATAGTCATAAGTTCAAAGTTATTTTTAGTTTCCCAGAGACTGAGTCTCAAATGACTGAAACAAACAAATCCAGCTGGGATTAACAAACTGCACATATAGGAAAAGGATATTTGATTGGGAGATCTTCTCAGTGTTGAACAGTCCCTTTCATAGTCTTAGTGGGATTAGCATTCCTGAGGCTTGAAGTTATCACCCATGACCTTAAGTACAAGTGGTTGAACACCCTATCCTGTGTGTTTTGCGGAAGTTCAGGGATGGTGAGGGGAAATTTTAACCACCACAGGGACACTGACTTCAAGAGGTCAGCACTCTAATCCACTTGCCCTGCCCAGCCAGCTAATAATCTCCTTGCTTGCTAAGAAATTTAGCCAGTGTTAAGTTACATGTTTGATTGACTGTGGTAAACGCATTTAGCTGAGATTTATAACCAAAATGACAGGCAGATCCTTAAACTCTTTCTCAGCATTTATAGGGATTATTTTTAGTCTGAACAGTGTAACAGTGTATCTGCTACCTAAGACCTTTCATAGGACAGAAATAGAACCGGGTCCCCATTATTTGCACAACTTCACAATTAACATGCACATTTATCCACTAAGCTTCCCCCATTAGGCACGAAATTCAGAAACCACTTCCCCACTGCAAGGTGTGACACACTGGAGGCATTTTCTGGTCTGCCCAACCATCATGGTATCACCTTCTTGGGAAAGTAGATTCTTCCTCTGGAGAAGTCCTGTTGCTCTGGGAAGTCTGATGCCACCTAAAGGCATCAAAAGTAGTGTTCAATGTCCAGCTCACCTACTCGACACATGGAGAGCAAGCGTACGTATAGGTAACTGGAAACGTGGGAGATTAGGCTGGGGGGTTAGACTGAGACTAAAAGTAGTAATTTATCCTCAATGCCACTAGTGTTGGCAGGCCTACCACAACTTCATAATTCTGACGAGAGATCTAGGCAGACAGCAGAAGCAATGATTTCCCCAGCCCGGCGAGTGGCCCAGACACTTGTTTGGATGCCCTTTCAGCAAGACAGTGTAGTTTGGATGCTCTTTCCAAAAGCATCATGAGAACTTTCATGCCCACCAGTGAGAACAGGAACTGCCATTCTGATTGAAAGCAAGCTTTTTGAGATAAACACAAGCTTTAACATCACACTGGGGACCACAGGAAAGTGGGAGATATCTCCTTAACTCAGTAACACTGCTCCAGGCAGTCTATTGGGTCTGGAATGGAAAGGTCCCCAACCCACAAGCAGAGTCATTGTGGTGACACTGGAATCAGTTCCAACAATTACTCTTCTTTCTATGCCCTGTGAATCTTGGAGCTGTTTTCTGCTTAGTCTTCTCCACACTAAATCTTTCTGTGTCACACTGAGGGCTTCTGAGTCTTGAAGACTCTTCAGTCCTTGGCAAAGCTGGAGATCCCTTTCCTGATTCCACAAACCAGAATGAAGAGGACAGGGAAGGCTCTGGGGACCCGACACAAAACAATCTGAGTATATTAAACCAAATGTACTCATTATTAATAAGTACATTAAACCAAATCAGCTAGTAAGGAATTGCTGTTTCACAGACAACACAACAAAAAAGCATGCAAAGACAGGAGACTGGACATCTTTCAGTCTCCAGCTCAGAGGCCTATCCCACCCACTGCTCCTGGGTGACATCAATGACAGAATGTCCTCACACTGCTAGGATGAAAAATGGTGCATTTACACTGAGGCAGGAACATGCAATTGAGGAGTGGCTTGGCCAGAAATCCAGAGACAGAGATCGTCTTCAGGACTTGGCATGTCTGGTCAGGCAGGACACATTTTGGCTTTAGAGCAGTTGTTAATTGGAACCTTGGCCCCAGTGTTAGCAAAGCAGGAGATCATGAAAGTAGTGATGGGAACAGTTATATGAAGCTGCTTAAACTTACAAACTTCTAATAAGTTTCAGGCTGAGCTTTGGATCAATTCTTATTCCTTCCAGATTGCTTCACTCATCCCTCCTGAGTACTCTTGATCAAATCACAAAAACGCTGAGCAGATTCTTACACCGTACTTTCTAATAAACTGTTTAGGAAAGCAGAGTTGACAGCACCTTACAGTTTTTTCTCCTTTCTTCTTTTTTTAAACTAACTCCACAGTCTCTGCCAAATTCAAAGACGCCAAGTATGATCAGGCTGTGGATGGCACCATTCGTTTGTGTCAATCCTCTTCATACTAGATGAGCAGACAGGACATACGGGCCTATCCTTAACGAAGTGCACACAAGAAATAAATCGGAGATTTCTGCAAACCAGTAAACTTCCAAGTGGAAGGTTAACCCAAGGACTGCCAGATGCAGAGAGGAGCTGCTTTAAGTAGAGGAAGTTGAGAAATGTTTTTTCATCTCCAATTCCTTTAAATACCTCCTGGAAGAGCATATGGTGGAGAGGAGAGGTCTCCGAGACTATACTGCACTCTGCTGCATCTCCATGGACCAGAGTCTGGCAAATCAGCATCTCAGACAGTGTGTTCAGCCTCTCAAACTCAGTCTACACCTTATCCTCATGTCTTGAAGTTCATCTGGTCATCTGGACCATATGGAGAGTACCCTGACATCTCACCTCACATTTCAGAGGTGAAAATCAGAACTGTGAGTCTGTGTTTGGGAAAACCTGTCTCTCTAGTGAGTAGAGAGAGAAGCTTAATTTGCTTAGCTTAATGAAGAGAAGGTGAAGACGTGATGTGACTGTAATCTGTTAAGTACTACCACTGGGAGAAGGCTTTTAACAGTGAAGGGCTTTTTAATCCAGTAGACAGACAGAATGAGATCCAGTAGATGGAAGATGAAGGTGAGCAGATACAGTCTATAAATAAAGTGCATTTTTTTTTGAAACAGTGAAAGCAATCAGCTATTAAAGAACGTATAGAGAGATGCACTAGGTCCCCCAACTCCTGAAGTCTTAAACAAGACCTAGTTATGTTTGAAATTATAGGTATCACTGGGTCTGAAATGGGGGAAACCTGACAGAATTTCACACCTCAGGGAAACCAGGATAGCTGCTTTATAAAAGACTTGCTTAAAAAAAATCCAGAAATTTACCTTTGCTTCCTAAAGGCTTCTGCGTGTCTGTTTAATAGCTGTCGCCTTCCAGACATGAGTAGTGCATTGTGCAGTAACACACATTGTCCACAGGGGAACGTTAATCAGGCTCTTAATCACTTGCACATACTCCTCATCTCCTGCTTTAATTTTCCAGGGCCCTGAAGTAACCATGACCTCTACTCCGCTCCTATATGTGACCAGAATATTCTGCTTCCTCTTGCAGCCCACCACCCTGCTCTCTTCTTGCACTATTTTCTTCCTGAACTTCTTGGGCATAAGGATTCCCTGTCTCTGTCCTGGATGCTCTCAGAGGCTGCAAATGCATCTCAACCCAGCCAGAACATCTGGCTCCCAGTTTGGAATGTGTTTCTCCCTGGTTTTGTGCTTGCTGGGGCATGTGGAGGATCTCTGTGCTGCTCAGGCTCACACCGAGTTCCAGATGCCTCTCCATCCCCCACCCGGAAGCAGTTTTTCTGGCCAAGCTGCTACACTCCGAATAACAGAAAAAGTTTCACAAGCAAAAAGGCATCCATCTGGTGACCAAAGGGCCACATGGGCACTGTAGAGAAAAATCAAGGACTTTATTTCCTACTTACCGCAGTCATGGCAATGACATGTCCCATGGGCTTTTTCCATTTTCATTGGCACACTGAGCACTTGCCAGAGACCTTCTCGTCCAACCCTCTGAGATGCTTTGGCAGTCCAGCCCTGCAGCCCTTCCTTGGGGACACAACGTGCTTGTGCACTAATGCAGGCAGAAATGTATACACCAGTTCCTACCTCCCCCAGTTTTCCCAGTGTCCCCCAAGAGTCTGTCCAGTTCTCTAGCTCAGACTCTGTGAAATCCACAAGAACTTAGCACGGAGGTATTCAAAATGATGCTCAGCCACACCTGAAGTATCAGCCTTTGGCCAGAACTGCAGTTTTTTGGATCATCCCAGCTCATGTCAAATACATCCGATTATATCAGCAGCACTGCTGAATGTAATTCTTTCCTCTCTTCTGCAGTCAGAGCTACCCCACCTCTGTCATCACTGCCTTCTCTACAGTGTTGCATCTTCCCCCACTATGACTTGTCTCATCTCATCAGATATCACAGAGTCTCACCAGGTTTTGCTCCTCCCCTTTTTATCATGGTTTGTAATGGGAATGAAACTTAGAAAACTGCAGAGTTGGTAATACATGGGCCTGCGTATACCCCCCAGTAACTCATTTTTTAGTCACTGGCCACTTTCAGCCAAACTTGGCAAGGATAGGAGGGTTCTAAAATAAAATTGCTTATATGTCTTGAAAATAGGGGAATGCACAGAAGAGAGAAACCTCATTAAGAATGTCAGAGTAGGAAAATCAATGGACTGAGCTAAATTTCTCATTAGACTCTGGAGTACCCTCACAAGGTGGAGAGGACACAAAGACAGGTTCAGAAATGCCCTGCTGTCCTGAAAATTGCTTTAGTTCACATGGTTAGAACACCAGAGAATTTGACTGGAAGGCACAGAGGAAAGCTGTCTTGATCAGCCTTGATCCACCTTTTCGTCAAGATGTTCCTGGACACCCAGGGTCTTTTTCTCCTGGAAACCACAGAACTAGGACCAGGTGCCAGCACTGGAGACAATGTTTTCCGAGGCTATTTGGCGGAGGATCCCTCCACCTTGAAGATATCTAACAAGGAGGAAGAACACATTTTCCAGGCTTGTCTGGAGTTCCCTCTCTGCCTGCAAAGCAGCTATGACCCTCTGTGTGGCCGGGTGACGTGCTGAGGAGCAGAGAAGGCAGAGACTTCACCAAAAGACAGACTGGGCACTTTCCCTCCACAGGGAACCTGTAGGTGTTGGGGGGGTTTACTATAGGAGGAGAGCCTGGCTGCCAAGAGCAGAGGGAAATCCAGGGACTGGGATTCTCGCCTTGTGCAAAATCACCCCAGCAGAACAGCACTCTCAAGGCAGAGCTGGAGAGTGAGCAAGGGGTTCAACAAGACCTAATACAGTCATCAGGACTTAGAAGTCATCCCAACAAGGGTCACTGCTCTCGCACTAGATCAGGTGTGACTGTTCCATGCCCCCAGCCTGACTGGGATGCAGAGAGCACAGAGTGCTCTGAGACACACAGCTCCTGCTGTGTGCAAACATGCTCTGCACAGCTTCGACAGCCACTGGGGTCCCACTCCTTCATAATGAGCTGGTGTTACGTGTGGCTGTAATGTGGCTTCTGTCAACACAGTGTCCCTGCTTGAGGCCAATCCTTGGACTCCCCCTTGGATTTATCCAGATGCCCAGTAATTCACTTGTCTTGGCTGCTCCTAGAAGGCATGCTCTGTGCTGTCATGCTTTCCCAGTGCTACCCCAGGGGTTGTCAGCCCCACTTGGATTTAATGTGTGCAAACCTGGGGCATGCCACACAGAAAAGCAAGGCCAACGACTCAGCAGGTGACATCCTTAGAGGAGGAGAGGAAACTAAAGAGGTGTAAGGGCAGGAAAATGCAAGTGCTGCATAAAGCCCTTTTCTCCTACATCCCCCCCTTCAGTGTGACAGCCTGTCTGTGGGCTCCCTCACCCATATTCCCATTCTGCGCTTGAGCAGCCCCAGCCTGGGTACTGTGATGTCCTCATGTCCCTATCCTTCAGACGAGTTCTCCCTGGGGACCATCAAATCTGCTTGTGCTGGTGCTGACACCTATTCACAATGTGGCTGGGGCACTGCTGGGATATAAATACAGGGATGGGGACCATCGGCAGCCAACACTGCTGTGCAGGAGGGGTCAGTGTGTGAGGCTGCATCAGTGTGAATTTTGCTGGCACTAGCAAACTCTCTGTGCCTGTGCAGAGAGCAGCTGAGCTCTGGGCCTGCTGTGTGAACCAGAAATTACCTAGATGCCTTTAGCTCTTCTGAAAACCTATATTTCCCTCCTGTTGAAAACTGACACTGACTCCAGATACGGCCAGAGCCTTTGTTTCAACCTGCAGAGACTGTAGCTGTACCTGGGAGAGGCACTGGTGTACAACCCTTTACGTGGAACCACCAGGAAGAGACTCGTAGTCACTGCGGAAACGAGAAGCGTCACTGCTCATCCCCGGGGCCTTTGAACTCCGTGGCCAATCTCCACTTTGCGCCCTCCCGCTCGGAGGAAGAGCATCAAATGGTGTAGAGGGCTACGTAGACAGAGGAGGAGGAAGGGTTGGGAAGCAGAGAGCGCTGAGGCTCCCAGCACAGCAGGAGGAGTGGAGAGGGGGATGCTGGGGACATAAACAGCAATGACTTTCAAAGGGAAACTGGCAGGGTACTGTGTATGATTTTCCAGTTCTTCCTACCTACCCAGGCTCCCTGTTCACTCAGTGACACTTAGAGCAGTCTCCTGGAAAGACATTTTTGCACTGAGTGCTGCTGCCTTTCATGTCTTCCAGGGCTGTGGCAGCTGCAGTGGGAATAGGAAGGGAGAAGAGCCACAGCCAGGTCAGTGCTGGACCCTGCTCAGCACCCCAGGCACAAGGAGTGGGGAGAGGAGAGAGGGAGCTTTCTTTTGGCTCTCCTGATGAAACTCCAGCTGGCTTTATTTCCAGTTACATCATTTCTTTGAAATCCCAGGCTGCACACATGAATTTGCTACTGTGGGGTTACTCCTCCAGAAGAGGTTGCTACATAAATGCATTTATTTTAATAGGAAGACAAGTGCTATGGAAAGATTTATTCTGAAACCCAGGGAAATACAGGAGCTTGTCAAAGAGGCATCACACCAACGAGTAATAGCCATCCACAGTTGCAGCTGGGTTTGAGACTCAAGTACTGGGCTATGACTGCTTTTTCAGACCAGGAGCTGTGTCTTCAGGGTGGAGTGTTCCACCTCGTCCCCAGCTATGGTTCTATGAGATACCTTGGCATAACCAGCTGCAAAAGAACCAGGTGCCATCAAAACACAGGCATGAATGCACTTGTGCACATCCATGCTTATTTGAAGATAATAGTTTGAATAAAGCTCCAGGACACAATGAAAAGTCACTTAATGCCAAGGAGATTATGATCTATTGGACAAAGAGGCTCATTAACGGGAAGGGCTGGCAAGCCGAGTGAAAAACTGCATTTCCTGAAGCTGAGCTTCCTAAAAAGACCCATATCTGAAGACAGCACATTTTCCTTTGACAGCCCTTATTGGCTGGGAGGTAGACGATGGTGGTGAGTCATTGTGATCTTTTTTGTCCCCTAAGTGGATAAGGAAACTGAGGCACAGGCAGCCAATTAAATGGAGATAATCAGTGCATATCTGAGAGCTAGTGTGGAGACACCCAAACTTCTCTTCCAGGCCATAAACATCTGTAGTTAATGACAAAATGTTAATTACTGGCAATCAGCTAATGAGGGTAAAAGCTGAACTAATTTTCTGCTGCCTGAAATGCTACTCTAGATCGTGTTTTGCCCATCAGCTGAACTGCTATTTAAAAACAGGATGAAAAGGAAAAGAAAAAAAAGCACTTTGGCACCTCACTCTGCCTCCTCTGCCAGACCAGATTAGTGCAGGGGGGAGGTTCTCTGGTGCAGACAAGCCCTAGTTCATTTTGCCATGTCAGGCAGGGAATCAGCGACAAGCCAAACACAAGGCTCAGAGGCCCTGCTACCCAGCCCTGCCTCCCCACTGAGATCAGCTCAAATGACTTTAATGCAAGGATGGAAATTCTAGTTCTTCCTTATGCTCAGAAGAGACTCTGCACAACTCTGTTCCCCACAGCAGGACAGGGACAATTTGCTGACCCTCTTTCTGCCCATCTAGGGACTCAGCCCTACTCAGCTATAACATGGGGCAGGTCTAAAATCACTCCCTTCTTGCATTTTGAAGAGGCAGCTGGAGATGACCCTCCTGGAGCAGTAAGCCAGCACGTATTGGTGCTGTGCATGAGTAACCAGCAGCCATTCTGGAGGAGGCCGTGCGCTACCACTGGGCAGAATGATTCATCTCTATGTCATGGACATGGTAGCAATAGCCCTGTAACAAAAGGCAGAGCCATGGGGTAATTTGTCATTATGGTGACTATCAGCCTTGGACTGATCAGCCTGGGTGCTCACATCTCCGACGCCGGCAATAAAACCTCTCCATGGCACTGAGAAGGGAAAGACACCAAGTTGGAGTCACTGAGGATATGGCCCTAGTGGGGACTCCGAATCAGTATATTGTACAAAGTTTGGGTTTTGGGGTTATGGAGATGAGCTAGGGGGTTCGAGATTAGCATCAGTGCTGCCTATGACACAGTAAAACCAACTTTGGCACTGTGCTTTACTCTGCCCTGGCACAGCGGTTTCATGGCAGCTCCATGCTCAGGGAGCAGAAATGCCAGGCTGAATCTCAGGCAGGATAAGCAGCTAAATGTCCCTTATTCTCCGACTCAGTTGCCAGGGATAAATACATCTGAAAATTGCTAGCTCCATAATTCACTTCTAAATCTAGTGTTTCAGATCAGCCCCGAGCCCTCACAGCCCACATCCCACAGGGATTAGTCCGTAGCTTCTTTCCTATGGTCACATCAAACCAGGTTTCTCTTGCAGCACATCCCAACTGCTGTCTTGTGAGCCCTTCTCCGCACACTCGGGGAGCCTGGCACATAAGTGTCCACCATGGTCCCCCACTGCACTCCTCCAGCCCAGTGGATACCTGCAGGCACTAATACCAACAGATGTGGTTTCTGCCCAGATACCAGCTGAAGAAAACTCTTCCTGATTAAAACTGATTCCCAGCCCTTTACAGACTCACCTCCCCACTGCCGTGATGCTGACTGTCAATCAACTTCTACTTGCTGGTGCAATTAATTCCATCTCCCTTTGCAGCCCCAGCTGACTGTGTGCAGGGACAGCTATCACATTTCATGCTCTAAAGGGCTTAACACGCCGCTACACACACATACATCCACACGCCAGCAGGGTGGCCAGCAGGGTGATTGGGAACAGACTGAAGGAACAGGAGGCCTTGCAGACAAGGCCACCCTAAATCAGATTTAGGAGTGAGAGGACAAAGCAAATGTGAGCTGTTCCTGTGTAGAGTGGCACATGTTCACTGTAACACACATACGCCTCTTACCCAGGTCAGGACTGTGTCCCCCTCACAGACCTGTGGGCGAGGGTCACCTGAGCTCTGCATTTTTCCACTTGGGATGCAGCAACTGCAACATCCTGGTAGTTCTTTTCCAAGTTAAAAGCTACTTGCCTTGCAGATGGGCCAGGTGAAGAGGTAACTGGAGGACAACTAATACGTTCAGTGTTTAGCTCCATGGAGAGCATCCCCTGCAGCGGCACTAAGGATGGGTGCTGGGTATTCCCGCTGAGCACGGCCAGGGTGGATACATCCCACCAGGCAGCATTTCCACAGACGGCTGTGCCAGCCTTGAACCCAGGGAGATAAAGTGAGACCAGGGATGGCTTAAAGAGGGAAACCATTTTGCTACAGAGGCTGGGACTGGGAGCCAGCATTGTCATGAATCCAAACACCAATTCCTCTGTGTCTTCTGCAAAACTCTTCCAGTGAGTTCCAAAGCTCCCCAAATTCAATACACTTCCCAGCAATGCCACCACCACTCTCTCAGCTAACGCCATGGAAAAATACTTCTGGACGGCTGCTGCCAACAGCTCCCCAGTTGACTGTAGTGGGAAAATCCCACAGGTCACTTTAGCTTATGATATTCAGGCTACATTTTACAAAGGTGCTCTCTCTGGCTCAGCTCAGCAAGAGCAAATGAGCTGTGTGACGCGTGCAGGGGTTGCTGCACCTCTCACTTGTCCTGTATTAGCACAACATGGCTGGTGCACCTGGTGCTGCAAGATCGAGTCGATAGCTACTACTGTTATTATCTTTATTAATCAATAATAATATCCTCATTTCCTCTTGTGGGGCTTCCCAGCATATCCTTTCTTATTTATCCTCTGTCTTATTTACATCCCCAGCTTGCAATTAGATCTGTGTGAGCGGCAGTCGGCGCTGACCCAGCTGCTGAAACCCAGCCACACTCTGACAGGCAAGTCCCTTTCAGAGCAGGGACAATTCAACTGTCGTCAATCAGTCTGCCCGTGAGGAGGGAGCCCCGTGGAGCCAGGGCCAAAGCCATCAGCTCCTGTAGGCAGCTCTGTCTGACCTGAAAGGGCTGTAAGTACCTAACATCCCTCCAGGGAGACACTGAGACATCTGCAGCAGCTGCAAAAATATATAAAATGAGGCAAGGTTAATAGTGGCTATCTTGGGCATATGTGGCTGTGCCTCCTTCTTTCAGTACTCTGAGGGCTGTGTAATTATCAATGCGTTTACCCTGATATTTCCCTGGGGAAAAGGGACAGCACAGTGTCCCCAGCACCCAGGCAGGAGCTGGTGTTCGGGCAGAGATTCACTGGAGGACACACAGGTCTTTGCAGAGATCTACGCCAGAGACTTCCAAATGCCAGGTGAGAGGTTTCACTTTGGCACCATCCTTCCTTCCAGCCTCTATGTCCCTCTGCAGCTTTGCATTCAGCCCCTTTCTAATGAAACCAATTGGTCCTACCCTGCCTGGCAACATCCCTTCAAAAACCACGGCAAATTCCTGAGCTAACCCACGTTCTAGCAGTGAGGAGCGACCTCTCCACGAGAGAGTTCTTGCTCTCAGAGAGAACAAAACTCGTTCTGCCTAATTGCTCCTGGCAGTGCACTCTGCCATAATGAAGGCGGGAGCACAGCGGCAGGGGAAGGAAGTGCTACTCCTTGCCAGTGAGCCTCAAAACCCATCCTTTTGTGCTAAAAGCACAACATGAGGCTGGGCTTGCTCCTTCAAGTCACTTGTGCTGTGGGAAGCAGAGCCTGCTTTGAGCCCAAATCCGCCTTGCACACATCCCTGGCTCTGAGCGCTGGGAGGAGGCTTGTCTCGCTTTATTTTTAATCCTATGAAAGGCCTCAAATACGTCACGAGTGAGGATTTGCATTGTGGAAAGGCTTTTTCATAGACACTTTGGATTCTGTTTCATGCACTCCGAGGGCTTTGCAATAGTTAATTTTGCCTTCCAGCTCCTGGGAGGGAAGGAGGAAGGGATGGAGGGAGGTGTTACTATTTGCGGTTTGCCAAGAGGACTGTGAGGTAGATGGCTGAGAAATAAAGTCTGTGGCCTGATGGTGCTTCTCGAAAGCATTAACACACTTTCTTCCTTCTCACCCACAGGCACAGTGACGTTTCACACTTCTGCTTGGGTCTGGCTCTCTGGAGGCCTGGTAGCCGTTCCCTAATGCCTCTCCTTTCACAACAGCTTAAATAAGAGTCAGAGCCAGTGCCACAATTGGGAAAATGGATCCTCTGCAAAACAGTAGCGTGGTACCAAACACCACACTGGGAAAGCTGACCCTGTCCAGGGACAGAGAGGCTGGTTACGGCACTTAATCCAAACTCAGTGTAGGAGAACTGGAGGGAAATTTTAGAAGAGGAAATTAGGAACTATTTAAAGGAATATGAATCAATTATTTCACATTTTTGGAGGCTGAAGGCCTGATTTTGGTTAAATAAAGGACTTTGTGGGCACAAAACCAAATAGATCTCAGGTAGCCTGGATCTGAGGACAGCCTAGAAATTGGTCAAGATTTTCCAGCCATCCCCAGTGCAGGAATGCTCTGGGTCTGTCCCAAGCAAAAGCAGGTAGGGAAGAAAGTCCCGGCCTGCTGGTGCTGGGTATGCTCAGGAGACACAGAGGCTTTCTGTGACAACCAGACCTGTCCAGGTGAGCCCGTGCTGCCTGTCCAGAACCACCCTCTTTAGCCAGCTCCTCCACTGGGGCAGGCTGCATTTTAGCATCTCTTTTTCCCTTGGCAGAACAGGACCAGACTTAAAATCGTTCATCTGCTCCCTTGAGGGAGAAAATAAGCAACATTTCAAAGTGTGCTTCAGGTGACTACGCTCATGTCTTTTGATAGCTGAACCCCGCAGACACAAACAACCATTAAGGGGCAAACAGGGAAGCTATTTTCCCTTGAAAGAAGGTGCTGTAGTGAGGCAGGGACATATCTCTTTTTTTCTTTCTTTCAGCATCACAAATGAAATCCATTAAGCAGTGATGAGCAGACAGCACTGAAAACAAACACCAAATTAAGCACACCCACTCTAAGGGAGAGGTTTTGCCTGCCTTCTTCACCCACACTCCTGCCGGGGAGGAACGTGAAGATGAAGGGAGGGCACTCATCAAGACCATTTCTGGAGGCTGGGCTGGGAAAGCGGAGATG
Source organism: Cephalopterus ornatus (assembly GCA_013396775.1). NCBI lineage: Eukaryota > Metazoa > Chordata > Aves > Passeriformes > Cotingidae > Cephalopterus > Cephalopterus ornatus. The sequence continues at coordinate 252,944 of VZRE01013665.1, read as the reverse complement.
TGCAGGTGATGGGGATGTGCCAAGGGAGAAAGAGCCCTGTGTGAGGATGATCACAAATGTGACGACTTTGCAGTACTGAGCCTGGAAGGGCTCAGGGAAGTGAAGGTGTAAGAGAGGTGCTGCTAAGTGTGGCTCTAAGGTGACAATCACTTGTGCCCCAGCAAGGTGGGCTGGGGAATAATACTTGAAAGTAAAGGGATTGATGATCTGAGGAGCAGGGCTCTGATGTTACACTGGAGTGACCAGGTGTAACCTGCAGTAAACCAGGTTGGGCCAAGAAAGGCTTTCTCATTCCTGGCTGCTTTCCCCTATTTGTTCCCTGATGAAGAAATGACAGCAGCAGTGCTGGGACAGGCATGGACACACAGTTTGTCCAGGCACTCCAGGGTCCCATAAACAATACAGGCTTGGAGGACACTATTTCCATCTCTGCTGGGAGGGAGGGGATGAGGAAGAAGAGGCACCAAACCTTGTCTCATGCTCACCAAAGGGTGGTCTCACTATGGAAGCTAAGTGGACATCGGAGTGTGGCTCTGTCCCCAGTCCCACTCTGCTGCTAGAAATTGGTCAAGGAATTGCTGTTGCCAAGGAGGACAGAACGGACCTTCTGTCCAGGTCAGAGCACCAGATCTGAGAGAGAGAGGAGGAAAAAGGAGAGCTATGCCTGGAAACAAGTAGAAGAGTGAGACGTGGGGAATTAGCTGGGGACCACGAGGTGGAGAGAAGCAGGATGATATGGGAGATTGGTGGTAATGCAGGGACAGAGCAGGAGCCACATCAGAGGTACAGGTAAGGCAGGTGGTGGACATAGACAGAACATCTATCCAGGCTTTTCCAGCCCAAATTTTCACTGGTTCTATGTTAATTTGATCTCAAAAGTGCAGCAGGTGAAGGACAGCAACACTAACCTCCCTGACTTGAGTGGGGAGCACAGGAACCTCCTTGACGTCAGTCATGTGCCAACTGCTGCCACCAGGTCAAGAGGCCATGGCTTTGCTGTGCTCATTAGGGCAGGCTCTCATCCTGGGCCAGCTCAGTCACTTAAAGGTCAGTAAGACAGAAGTTGGGACACCACTGAGACAGCTGCAGGCACATCCACGACTGAAGGCAGGCAAGTGGGTGGGCTGACATCCCTGTGTGTAAGAACCTTCCCCCCTCCACACCCTTCTCCAGAACAAGAAGGGTAAAACCTATGAGCAATGATACTGCAACCACTTCTCAATCCCTTCACATCCTGTGGTTTTCATAGGGTCACAGGTTGTTAGGTTGGGAGATCTCTGGTTTTCTTTAGTCCAACCTTCTGCTCAAACCAGGGCTGCTTCAAGGTTGCTCAGGGCTTCATTTTGCCAAACCTTGAAGATGTCAGAGGACTGAAATCCTACCGTGTGTCTGGGCCTCTGTCTCAGAGCTGCTCCCTTCTCACTGTGAGTTTGTTTATGTCTATCCAATGAGCATCTCCCTTGCTGCAACTTAGGCCACTGCCTTTTGTCCTTTCCTGTGCCCCTCTGGCTCCGTGATCTTTATAATCTGACTTTAAGCAGCAGAAGACAGCAGATTTCCCCTTCCATATTCTTGTTGCCAGACTGAACAAGTCCAAATCCCTCCACCTCTCCTCACACATAATGTGCTTCTAACCCTTTATCATTTTAGCATCCCCCACTGGATTAGCTCACATTGTCAATCTCTCTTTTATGCTGTGGGGGTCTTTGGGCACTGGGAAAGAAACCTCAGAAATTGCAGCCTGCAACCAACTCACGCAGCCCTAGTATAGCCTTTCTTCCCAGACTGTCCAGAAGACATTACTTTCCTGATCTAGGAACAACTTCAGTGTCAACTTGGGAAAAACTGCAAAATGTATAAGAACAAAAATAGCATGCTCCATGCCTAAGAGTGCCACTGACTTTCTCTGTCCTTTTACAGTAAAAGGGACTCCCTCCTGGGATAGATATTCAGATGTCAGGCCAGGCAGGGAACTTGTTTTCTTGAAAAGCTGAGCCCAAAATTTGCTTTATCTCATTGGGCTGAATATACAATAATCCCCTTGAAATTGCTGCAGTATATCTTCAAATGCCTTATACTTCATTGTTGCGAGAAGGGAATTGCTAAGTTCTTGGTATCTGGATGCAATTCTATGCACAATTTATGCTAAGTCTGTGCTGCCATCTTCCCCTTGCCCAGCCAGGTGTGCTGCCCTGCCCCTTCACCAGTGCTATGTTGGTGACCAGGTGGTCAGATTGGGGAACTGATTCAGCAGAAAGTCAATCAAAAATTTTAAAAAGTTGATTCCTGTTGGATCAAGTCCCTGGCTGCATGGAGACTGGTGCTAGAGCTTGGAAAGGGTGGAAATGCAGAGCTGAGATTGCTGCTCACTACAGTTGCAAGGACTTAGATTGGGTCAGCTTGCCCATGACCACACATCACTAAGAGACTGGACAGTCACTCTTACTCTGAAGAAAGGTCTGTAGATAAGACTTCACCTTCTTTCAGTGACCCAACCTCTTCTTCAACTTCAGTGACACCTTTTTCTTTCCCGTGGGAATGTCCCTGCTGCTCCTGGCTGAATTGCTGCGCAGGGAGACAGCATGGTGGGAGGATACAGTTTCTGAACTGACCTTAGCCTGATTATGCTCACAGCGGATATTCTGCCCTCCAGCATTGCATATCTTGTTTCACGAAGCCTTTACCCAGAGCAACTCATTTGTGCCAGCCATCCCCCACCCTCATCCAGTCCCCAGCAAGGTGCCAGTCTTCATTAGCAGAGGAGTGTGGGGTTTAGCTGATATAATTTCCCCAAGTAGTCTGGCTGAATACACAGTCTCAGTGGAGCAAAGGCACTCTAGGCCTTGGCTCAGTGTTGTGAGCTGAGGCCCTCGTGCTGGTAGGGCCCTCGTGCTGGTATCCTTGGTCTCCAAGGCGGGGTAGGGGCTCCCTGAGGTCTGAGCTCGCAAGAGTTTTCTCTCAGGACACGTGCATAGAAATACTTATCTCCATCTTACGACCCAGTCCAGCTCGCTCTCTAGAGGGGATCCCTGACTCAGAAGTTTCAAGGAGATCTAACTCTATTATAAATATCCAGACATGTCAGCGTCAGAGGGAGATGCATCCCTCTTAATCCTTCCCAACAGCGTTAACTAGACAAATCAGGAAGAAATTAATTAAGCAAAAGAAAAAACAGACTGAATACCTGGGAAAATGTCTTGACATTGAGTTGCCTTATGATAATCTCCTAGGGGCTTGGGGGTGGCAGTGGTACTCCTGGCATACGGAAACAGGTGTAGAAAAGCAACAGAGAAAGCAGTGAAAGCAACGTGTAGGTACTGCAAGGTACAAACAAGGAAGGAAACAACATGCCTTTGGTATCTGTGCCACTGCTGGAAGATGGATAGATTCGGCCAGCTCGGATTTTAAAAAATCCCAATAGTGTAAACTCCTTAAGTACAAGCCAAGCCTATGAATAAGATAAATCTCTTAGTCACTTTGCCAGTGATATCCTTCTAATCTCATCCTTCCTCAACGATACTGCTCAGAGAGTGAAACACTTTGCATAAATGGGTTTTGCTGCTCAGAGCAGTCACTCATGCCTCCCACTCTGACCCCAGGATTAGAGAAGTCCCCTGGATTAAGGCTGTTACTATTTAGAGTCCAGGGTGAACCAGCTAAGCAAGGGCTCGAGGGAACTTTCAAGTGATTGCAAGAGAGAGAGAAAAAGAGAAGGAGAGGCAAACAGGAGGCCACCACCATCTTAGGGAATTGCATGTCGCACAGTGGTGTTGAACTGTACTTAAAGTGCTTTACAAAGAGAAATGACCCAATAACAAGAATTATCAGCATACACATGGGAAAATATTTAAACAGTAACTCAAAGGCCAACCAAGTCAACTTTTTCTTTAAAAAATAGAAATTACATTGAAGTGATGGTGCTGTTTCCAGAGATGCTGAGTGCCTTGTTTCCTAGCAGGCATCTCTGTCTGCTGAGTAGGCCCACCAGTTTGAAATTCACAGCCAAGGTCTGCTGAACTGTTCCTCCCAAAAGAGAGATTGAAAATTACCTGCTGGTTAAAAAGTGAGCTGAGAACCAGAGACAGATCCCCCATGCTCCCATGCCCAAGAAGCATGGTGGACCCATTTACACCCAAATGAGGAGAGCCTCAGCACCAGCTCAGAGTTCAGACAGACTTCAGGCCACTTTATGGAGGTGGAAAGATCATTTTGAATGCCAAAAATAGGAAAACCATGTCAAGTTGATCCAAATTACACCTAAGACCGTGATTTGTCTTTTGCTTACTCTTCCCTTGTAGCACAGATTCATGTGAGAACTGCTCTCAGTACTACTTAGGTAGCATATACAGTAGTAAAGTATGTAATCCCTTAAAATACAAGAGCTTTCCTTATAATCTATGCCTGTGTAAACCCAGACAAATATTTAATACATTCTTATCACACCAACGGGAAATAGTTTTATCATCTCTGACAGACACATGAATTTTCAGGAGTGCCTGTCACATGGTTACTAGATCAGCCCCCAGGAATTGCTCCCTTTCATTATTTCTCCATGGAGACCCCCTCTGCTGATGCTCTCTCCTCCCCACGGGAGAGTTTCCAGCAGCAATTCCAGCTGGGTATTGGAAAAGGGAAAAGAGGAAAATAGGAACTTCTCAGAAGCCAAACCTTCGGTGTTTTGCCAGGAGAAAGGTATCCTCATGCAGCTTCTGCCTAGGTTTGCAGAACATCTTTTCTGGGCTTTGGTTAATTAAAATACAGCACATCTTGCACAACTTTTGAACTCTATTTCTGTAAAAGACACGTGAGGCTGGAGGCTGTCTGTCACATTATGCATGTCCCCTGTGCCAAGACTGTAGTTTTCTATTTGACTGTAAGTCATCCATTAGATGTAAGACAATTATTATTGTTTTTTAGTGAGTCATTTTTCTCTCAGTAATTAGTAGTTGTCAGTTCAACTCAGCCCAGTGCTGGTGTAACTCAGTGACTTCAAAGCTGTGTTTAAAGTCTCTTTTCTCCCACACAGCAGCTCACCACAAACAGTATCACTTTTCCTGCCTTGTCCACTGGAGCTGTCTTGCCCCATGGAGCTTGTCCACTGGAGCATGTCTTGCCCCACCCAGCCAGGCCAGCAACAAGGAGGGTTTGCTGTCTGAGCACAGAAGAACTGCCCAACAGGAGAGGAAGTTGGCCAAGAAAAGGCAGATCACCTCCTTGACCCCATTTTATTGCTATATGCTTCAAATCCTGGCTGCGTCTGTCTTGCTATAAAAATGTCAGACTGTCTCTAACACTTATTTTTGCTCACCGCTTCAGCATGGCCTTACTTGGCAACTTCTCCCATCTGTTTACTACTCTTCAATGTTGTGCATGCATTTCTGAATTGCTGTTTACTTATAATAATGTGAACAGTCAGCATTTGCAGAGCACCTAATTTTGAAGTGGTTTCAGTGTTCTATAGTTGAGCAAGGATCCCTTACAGCATTCTTAGAAGGAAGTGAAGATCTCCAGTCCTGCTTCCTGGCAGCATGAAAGGGTCCTATGTATCACTACAGGTGAATCCAGGTCCAGAGAGACTATATTTAGATGTAGCAGCTATATGCACACTGGATGTCCTTGTCCCCGTATAATCAATGAAGGTCTAGTCAATGTTGACAGCAGAGCCCAGGGAGTGAGTCAGCTGAGGAAATGTAGGTGTCTAGCTCTCCAGCTCCACTGACTGTATTGACTAGGGGCACGATTACCTACCTCAAGATGTTTTCCACTAAAAAATCATTGCGTGGGTATGAGTCAAGCTCTTGATTTTTCACTACCTAGACATCCAGTCCACATGCAGACACCTACGTTGCGACACTCACATTGAGGTGTCTGCAATTCAGAGCCGTGTCCCACCTTGGTGATGTGCCCAGAATCACAGCTTATTTACAAAGCTCAGAGGAGAAGCTGAGATCCTTGGTTGCTGTTCATCCTCTTTCATTCACTTGAACTGGAAGAGGAACCTCATCTAGTCAAGCCAACACCATAGGGGAACTACTCTAAAAGTATCCTCTTAGAGCCAGAGAGCAACCCTCTACCTTGGTTGGGGTCTGTTAGCCAGTGACCAGGCTGCCATCTTGATTCTAAAATCTGGGGATTTTTAATACTGATCTCTAGGTTAGCTCTCATCTGAGAGGACTGTAGGTGCTGCTCAGTTCCCCACACCATTCTATTTCTTTTTCTCTAGCAGGAAGGCAAACCCTGGCTCTGCAGAAAGAAGAGATGCCCCCCTCGTGGAGGCAGGCCATGTGGTTTTCCTCCATATCACACTGTGCTATTTGCTTAGAGATCTTCTAACGTCGGGTGAATACCACCCTGCCTGGGAACTTTTCTTTACCACTTGTACTGTACAGCAAGAGCTCACTACTGTTTCACAGTCATAGCCCTGACATCCTAGTGTCAGAAAGTGCTCAAGCCTAAATCAAGTTCTGAAACATCCTTGTATCTTGGATCTTTCCAGGTCAGCCTGCTTTCATAACCTGGTGAACTTCCTGGATGGTCAGTCAGATGGAAAGATCCTTTTCAGTAGGTGAACACCAAGCAGTGATAAGAGGAATGAAACAACAGAAGGCATGCAGACCTGACCTGCGAACCACTGTGATTCAGCACAGTTGTGATACACTGCTAATTGCCACACTGCACTGGACATGCCATGCACATACTACTGGAGGAACAGCCAAAGTGCAGATCTGTAACTAGAAATGTACCAGTAATAGCAAAGGAACACTTTCCTGACAGGCACATCCCTGGACAGGGGAGCTCTTGGCTGCTGTGTTGCGTCTCCAGCCCTGTAGTGAGCTCAGCAGAGTCCTCCAGGAAAGTGCCTCGCAGCAGCTGAAACTCTGCTGCATCTGCTCCACAGCCCATATGTGCACCATGCCATCAACCTGCCCTCTGCAGGAAAACATGACCCTCAAATGACCACTTAATCTCCTTCTCAATCCAATTTGGCTCAGCCACGTGGCATCTGCCTTCTCCTACGCTGCCACAAACACTTAGAGCCAGTCCCTGCTCAACAGTGAGTGCTGGGATCAGCACATGCTGCGGCAGTGCCTGAGGGCTGGCTGCTGCCTGGAGATCATGAAGAACCTCCAAAAACAGAGGGGTCATGGAGTGTGCTGGTGGGAACCCAGGTCCCTGACCCCCATGGTGCTCTGACCACCTCATAAAAGCCCCAAAGCCCCAAAGCAGAGCAATGCACTGGAGATACCTACCTCCAGTGCTGCTGTGCACATTTCAGGAGTGAAGGAAAACAGCTCAAGGCAATGTAGACACAGTGATTTAAAAGGAAACAGATTAAAGATAGTCACATGAGTGCAGATGTGTCCCAGCAGTTGTGCCATACGCATTTACAGGTAGATAGGTATCTGGCAAAAATCCCTCTCTCTCCCTTGACAGGATATAAATCACAGGAAGGGCTATTATTCATGCTGCAGCCCACCCATTACATGTGAAGCTGTGTCAGAGGGTACGAAACAGTCTTGACCAGGAGGACTCATGGGTTTTACCTCACCCTGGGAACAAATACCACAGGGCAGTCTGAGAAAGGCGACTCAGTGGGTGAATATTTTTTCCAAACATGGTTAAAGCAGGCCAAATGGGAGGGATCTGGATGGTTTTCCCAATCTCCATGCATTTGCGCAGCCTCTTTTTGACTCATCAGTATCTCCAGCGTACAAATAGTTAAGGACCTTAGGAGCATTTACCTGGGGTAAAGACCTTAGCCTGTACCGGTGGTTGGTGATTCTATGAAAATGCAAAACAGCTGTCAGTGGAAGTGAGTTTTGAACTCCAAGTTGTTTCATTTCCAGCTGAGCACATTTTCTCTTATTTTACAGGATGCAGAGAGAACACACTCTCTTGCGCCTAAGCACCACTCCTTGTCTCTGCAATATAACAGAACAAATAGCCTAATCAGGCCAAAATGCAGAGCATGCTGAAAAACTGGGAACATTCAGGATGTAGTTAAGAGAAGGTGAAAATCTCCCCTGTAGCCTAGAAGGGCTGGTATTGCTGCTCAAATCACATTGCTTAGGGGTAGAGGATTATCTGGTGAGAAAAAAGAGAGAGTTACATTCCCCTGTTTGAGACACATCATCTGGAGAGGGATAAGTTACAGATCCCTGACCCCCATTTGAAGGAGACACAAATGTAGGGAAAAGCTGAACTGGGATACAAAGAAGGAAGGAGCTGATGAATGGCATTGGGCTTTTTCGGTGGCAGTGGGATAGCCCGTGGGAATGAATGAGTGAGGCTCCATGAGGTACAACATGGACTTGTGCTGATCAGAGAAGCAGAGCATGTGTTTTCCAGCTTCGTCTGTCCCAAGATCATCCCCTTGCATCTTCTGTTTTACCACAGAAACCCAATCGCAGTAGCCTTCTCACATCCATTACAAGGAAAAATAGCTGGATCCAACCCAAATAGAAAACAGAGCCATGCTATGATAGCAAACCTCCTGCCAGCTTCAGAGATTGTGACATTTGCCCCATATGTTTCTGATCCTCCCAAACACATGCAGAGCAGATCAGTTACACACACACACATTTGTATGCCTTTGCAAATAATCTCTGATGTGGGGCCTCTTGGACTGCTCCTTAGAAATCCATAAGCCTGTAGCAGTCCCTGCATCCCCTTTGGCTTACTACAGCAACAAGAACTTCTGAAGAGTCCCAGCAGCTTAGCTCGCTTTCCTACTGACAGATGCACTTTGGAAGCCTCTGATCAAAATTCCTCCTCTTGTTAAGTTGCACAGAATTATTTCTGATATTCTCTCTGCCATTCATGATCACTTAACTGGTCTACAGTTGTTCCCCTGGTTACCTGTCTCTCCAATCCAGCTGAGTTTGCTGCAGTGATGGAGTGACACGTAGGGTTCTGCAGGCTTGGGGAAGAGGTGCTGCCATCATTTTCCAGGCAACTCATAAGAGCTTAGGAGTTCTGCAGCCTTTATTTATATCAAAGGTCGCTGAATTTGTCAGAGAAGTTTAAATGTCACGGAGTGTATCTTGTGGACTTACAAACAGAACTGACATGGATAAGTACTGATGCTTAGGGAAGCAAGTAAGAAAGAGAGAAAAGAATATTTTTCATTTTTATTAAACCACATCTTGGGACAGGTTTTGAACAGCTTTCCAGGCATATTAATTGAAGGCAGAAAGCAAAAATGGCCATAGAAAGGAGAATGGCTTCCAGAAAGCAGCAGTTGAAACATAATGTTTCTGTTTGTTATAAAGAGGCTAATGGCTGTTTTTGCAGTAATTAGACATTGCATAATAAATTTCAGTTATATTGCATATTTTTGAGGGTTCCTAATTTTTCAAAATCTGCTTTTGTAAAGTTGAAAACCTTAGTTACAGATCTCATTTTACTTATCCTTCTGTTCAATTTAAACAGAAACAGTTCTTGCTCAATCAAGCTTTTCTCTAAGACTCAAATTTTAAATAGTATCACCTCTTGGAGGTTTAGTGATTATTAGATCAAGAAATGTCCTGGCTATGACAAAGAGAAATACCTGAGCCTTTGCTATTATTAGCAATGTTTGTTCTCATTCTTCAAGCTATAGAGGGGCAGCTATTTTCCTGTGCTATTTATCTGACTACCATTACAAAAATCTCAGCCTCTGTCCAAATCCGTCCTGGGGAGTTAGAGCAGACATTTAATCCTATCTTTTGCACAGCTCTTCCTAAAATCACTGTAAAAGCTAAGGGGAGATCTTACTACTGTCTTCAGCCACCTCATAGAAAACTACAGCAAGAAAGCCAGACTCTTCTCCAAGCTGCATGGTTACAAGACAAGAGGAAACAGATACAATTTGAAACATAAATAATATTATAAATAAAAAATAGAACCCTCACATTTTCACCATAAGGAAGGTCAAACATTAAACCAGGGGCCAGAGAGGTGCGTGGAATAACTGTCTTTGGAGCTATCCAGGTCTGGATATCTGAGTATCTATCTGGTCAGATCTGCTTGAGTAGGCATTGAGCAAGATGACCTCCTGAGGTTTCTGCATCCAAAATTATTCTGAGGTTGTGTGATTTTGTTTGATCTCAGCTACAACACTCAGATTTGTCACCATCACCTGACATTTGCACCACATGCCTGAGCACACCTTCAAAGAGATGAGGCTCTTGTCTGGTATCACCAAGAAAAAGGTGAAAGAAGAAATCTTATGAATAGATGCAGGTTGGGAAGGCCTAGGACTCTCCTGCAGATTTCACGTCTGCAAGAAGGGCAAGAAATTAATCATAAGGAGTGGGAAAGAGAATAACGATGGCAGCTGGGCCAGGCCATGACAGTTTAGCAAGCTGGACTTTATGTGGGAGTCCTCACTGCAGGCTATGGGGGCTGTAGAAATGTTTTTCTTAGAAATTATGTAGCCATCTCATATATGAAGAAAATTTTCCAAATGTGGGTTAAATGTAGGTGACAGCACTTCTGCTCTCATATGTCAGAGGAGGCTATGAACTGTGTTTTTCCTAACTAGCTGAATCCCATGAGTGTTTTTCCAGGCTGAAAGTTTCTTGCTTTTAATCTGATGTGGAATAAAACTGTCTTCAAACACAGAACTTTTTCCATGAGGGAAATCTTCTCTGCCAGCTAGCCCAAGGGTTTTTGAAGCTGGTTTCTAAGGATGCACACAGTACACAGTACTTTCTGTGACAGAAGAGACAAAAGTTGATATGCAAAGACAGTTTCAGTTCTCTTGTTTCCCCAGATTTTCTCCTTGGGCACTGCAACAATTTCCCATTGTTGGAAGATCTGAAAATCAAGATGGGATATTTCTTCTCCAGTCCTTGCACAGCTATTAACCTTCCATCAGGAATTTCATTCAGGGAACTTATTTCACTGCTATTATAGAGAGGTTCAGACTAGACTGGCCCAATAACTCCCTCTGGCCCTAAATCTTGTACGATTGCATGTCTCTTCAATGTTAAGGAAATGTTGGGGTTTTATATCCTAAATGTGAACTCTTTAGGGCAAGAAAAGCCTTTGCTTCACTACTTGGTGCAATGCTTGACATACTGACATCCTATAAAGGTTACCATAGTATTAAAATAAAGAATGGTCTGGAGGCCAGAAGCACCCATAACTCTCCTTCTGCCTCTTGTGCAAAGCCTCTCTTTAATTACTTAACTGCTATTTCTCTCCGATACAGTATTTTATTATTACCTACTTTTCTTGAATGCTCATCTGATCCGTCTTAATGTTCTTTTAATATCACTTGGAATGGGATAATAATATTCTTGTACTTTTCCAGCACTTTAAATTCTGACAGGTCCTAGTGTGCTTAACAAGGAGAAGAGGGAAGTGCTTCATTCATCAGCCAGTGCAAGGTCATGCAACATATCAGACAAGCTGAGAAGAACACCTGATACAACTAAAAGCGGTGGGGTGTTTGGAGGGGCAGCTTTAGTCCATCACCCCCCAGCTTACAGAAAGTGCAAACCATCCATTGAGCTTTAGTTCACCACCTGCATGAAATTGCCAGGGTAGGTGCTGATGTGATGTGGGTGAAGCGTCAGCAGGATTCCTGTGTGCTGATGCTGTGTGTTATGTCTTCAACAGATTCTTCCACATGGCTTTCTTAGCTCTCCCAAAGACTGAGAGTTGGAGTAAAAAACTATATAGGACCTGTCTGGGTAAGGACAGGGAACACTGATGGGCAGGGACATGCACACCGAAGTTCTTGGAAAATCACTTCTTCCATCAAGATACCAGTCAAAGAAGTGAGCTGTTTGGTTTTGACTCAAGGGAAGCAGGACAATGCCTGTGCTAGGAAGTTGAAGAAAAGAGATCACAGAAATGAAGGCAAGAAATGAGGATCTGAGCAAGTATCTGTGAAACCCTAAAGTAAGCAAATGAAGACCTAGGCACAACATGAATACACAACAGGGAAATGAGAGAAAAGAATCTCAAGCTGGGGGTAGGGTTAATGCCCAAGTAACAGTGCTAGTACAAGAATGTGGAGGAAATTGGGCCACCCCCTCCATAAAGTGATTGGAGAAGCAGGAGAGAAGTGGTTGGTGGAGGCAACATTTCAAGCAGGACTGGCTAGAGCCCTAAATCTGTCAAGAAAGTCATATTCAGCCTTGCTGAGAGTGGCTTTAATTGGGGCAGAGAGCAGACTCCTGAACTGAAGTAATGAGGATCCATTTGCTCCTCTTCCACATGGCTATAAACGGGCAGAGACAGGACCAGCCCCAGCCATAAGTCTTATCTATGGCAGTCAAGGGATCCTTAAAGAAAAGCACAGCTGCTCCTCCAGCCTTTTCCTCCCAGCTCTCCTCAGGAGGCAAGGCAGAAGAGCTCAAGTCATTAAGGACCTCAAAGATTCAACAGACTTAATGCTTAGTGCATCCACAGGCCCTCCTGGAAGGGGCTGCTACTGGGGAAAAAAGGGATACAATTCAGTAAGGCCAAATACAGCTCCTTCACTGAGCCAGTAATGCCAAATGCACAGAGCCAGGATGGAGAACTGCCCAAGAAGCAGCTCTGAAGGACATGGAGACCATACTGAATCATGAGTTGAGTAACAATCAATAATCTTCTGCTGTTCCATAAATAAATAAATAAATGAATAAATTGGGCAAACATTACCCTGGAATGGATGACTTTTGTTTCTTGTTAAACAGGATTCAAGACCTTTCTGCACTGCTCGGTACTGACAAGGATTCAGCTGGAGAACTGTTTCCAGTGCATTTAAAGCAAAATATGGACCATTTGGTGAGAGTCCAGAGGATAACACCAAAGATGATTAGGAGTCTAGAAAACAGGTCATAAGAGCAAAGGCAGAATTGGAGTTGTTCAGCCTAGAGAAGAACAGGGAATGTTATGGCTTCAGTTGTCACCTGAACTTGTGAAGTCCTGAAAGGATGAATTTTCACCGTGTAACTACTGGAAAATACCTTCAGTTACTTACTTCTTGGAAAACAAGTAAAGGTAAAAATAATCTGTTATTCTCCTAATGAGAAGGCAAGAAGAAATGAGCTGTAGCAGGAAAGATGGATTCTCCAACCATGCTCATCCTTAAGAACTGGTTAGATCAGCCTCAGGATTTTGGATGGGTGGACTCATTCTCTTGACACCTGGGCACTGCCCTGTGCTTGGCCACGATCAGTGCATGGATTAAGAAACAGAAGCTAAACTCACATAGTACCAGGAGTTACAATGGCAGTCAACAGGAACAACTTCACAGAGGATGCAGCCACAGGACTCCCTTCAGGCCATGAAGGCAAATACCTACAAATGCTTAATGCACTATAAACCTTAAAGGTGTCTCTAACAGTCACCTCTTAGCTAATGGCACATACTTTTACATGGGAAAGGTGACCCCATGGCCTTACCTTAAACATAAACACACTGTTAAACAAGCAATCCTTGGTAAACTTCTGCTAAGAGTGACATGCAAAGACACCACAAAGATGGTAGCACTCTTTGGCCTCCAAACTGGTCGAATAGCAAGTTTATTTTCTCTCCTGTTCTGCAAAATTGTTTTGTATGTGGACCTGCTGGTCTAAATGTCTGCGATTCCATGGTAAAAAGTAAGTCTGACAGTCCAATTCTCCAACCATAAAGGAAGTTCGCCAGGAAGTTCTTCTACAGAGGAGACAAAACTTTCAGGGTTCCTTTCAAGATTGAACTACCCCATCCTCCATGGACTTTACACAGTTTTCCCCAAGCACAGCTTGGTTTCTCCAACAAACACAAGGCACTAGATGTAGGAAAGAATAAAACAATACGTAAACCATTTTTTTTGCTTATCATTCTCCAATTCTGTACCATCTCATCCTTCACTCCCCACACAGGGAACCAGGTTAAACTTGTGCAACCATTTTGAGTCATGTCATCAGTGTTCAAGCTGCACACAGAGGAAGCTTGGATATGATGGTAAATGGGCCATAGGAGAACCTGTGCAGAGTAGAACTAGGTAGGATGGATAGGGCCAAGATCAGATGCGTGAACTGACTTTAGCCAAGAAGAAGAGAAAGAAGAGGAGGTGAGAGAAAACCACCAAAGAGCGTAAATGAGAAATGACATGAGAGAAGAAAATACGTGTGAGGATTTCAGCGTATGGGCCTTGTTACTGGAATCAATCTGCCCACCGTGATTTTGCCTTATCACTTCTCACAGTGGGGCACGGGGACAGCCCATTTATTATCTACATGTTATTTTGTTCATCAGAAGACAGTCATCACTCATCACTCTCCACTGCCAAGAATGTAATCTGTTCTACTGCAACCAGTGATAAAACAGAAAAGGATAAAAGGTAGGTTGTGAAAAGATGGGGGAAGACAAGAAAGTCTTCAGCTTCAAGCAATTCATTTTAGGTAAGCAATCCTGATTAACAAAGGAAAAGGAGAAAGATAAAAAGTTAACAAGCTATTCTGTAAGTCTGGTTTCCCATGGAAACCATATGATGATGGGGTTGTTCTTTTTTTGTCTAATGGGATACACATTCCCGTTAAAGCAGTTGTTCCATCTGAAGCTCTGTCCTCCATATCCTACAATGTCTAGCACAGACAGTGCTATAATCTCTCCCATAACAGGACATTTCTAGCTTTCCTTTTCTTCATCCAGCTAGTTTTCATGAAACTTACAGGAATTTAATGCCTTTCAGATCTCTACTCTGCCAAATCTGGCTGAATTAGCCAATCAGTTTAGAGGAGGGCTGTTGAGCATAAACTAACGGCTAACACCACCACATGGCTTTATTCCTTTACCAATCAGCTAATAGAAGGATGGGATGGCCACAGATATGGACTAGTAACAATTGTAGTCTATCTTCCTATCTTCTTCTGGCCTAGGAGTGGTGGAGACACGTGCAGCAGACACATAAGGCACACAGCATCACAGATTTTTGCCACAGCCACATTTCTGACTTCTGGACTGGGCCAGCCTTGAATGGAAAAACACAAGTGTGAGCAAAAGGCTGCCACAGAGGAGGCCCTTGCTGGGAATGAATTTTGGCTTGAAAGACAACCTGAATGCAATTCAGTTTTGTATGAACAGAGCCCTTCCAGGAGCAAGTGTTGCCTTTGTGGAAATAACAGTGACTCTACAGATGCAAACAATGGAGCTACATGCTTTTGCATTACTTGTTCTGTCACGAACTGACATCAGCCAGTGGTAATCATGGTCTGAAATGTATATTTAAGAAACATTGACACAAACACAGACAAGTTCCTTCATGAAGCCTTTTATATGGGGAAAAGTGAAAGAAAAGAAAAACTGCTGCTCAGGCTAGCAAGTGGCACCGAAATAAATGGGTCAGGCATCAGAGTTTCAGCAGGCACAGAAGGTGAAAACCCTGTCTTCTGGAGCAATTAAAAGTCAATGGGATTAGTGGCTTTCACTATTATTTATAGAAACCCCGCTGTGTGCACAACATTATTGAAATATAGGGGTCAGGTCCCTGCTACTGGATGCCTACACTTTTGCTTAATGGGAGCTTTGCCAATCAACTCTGTGGCAACAGCATCTAAATCTAAAATAGATGGCATCCTGGGCTCCATTCAGTTGATGGCTCAAGCAAAGCTTTTGCCAAAGCCAAAAATGTTCTGCCTGCACAGCACAGATTTGATCCTGGGACAGATGAAACAGGAGAATTAGCTATAGAGGTGCTAGGATTCAAAGATGCGAAGGCAGAGAGGTGGACTGAATGTCACAGGAAGCATCTTCTCTTCCTTTCTGCCAAAAATTACAATATACAGATTGAAGTCTAAACAGCTGCATCCCAGAATCTCTTAGTCTTCAGTTTCAGCAGGACTGGCTGTCTTCCAATGAATGATTCTCCTTCTAACACCAAGTTAATGAACCCTGTGGGAACACACCTATGAAAGGACATGGATGGGAACCCTGCACTGTCATTCTGTGCTTCAATGTTTGAAAAGAAAATCCTGATGGTTTAGCCAGTTTGGACAGACCCCACGAAATACCAGCATCTCCATTTCCAAGTTTTCCTGGCTTTGGACATGCTTGTGATAATAGTTGCACCGTTGTTTCTTCCACTCATTCACTATCACACTTGTGTCCTGCATTATGCCACAGCCTGCCTCTTTTCCTCTTTGACTCACTCCAGAAAACAGGTACCTGATTCTCCTTCATCTTACAATGTTGTAAATCAGAAATCAGGCATCCCAGAGATCTCCTCCGCTCCTCTGTGCCGCTGAGAGACCAGTCTGTAGAGCGGCAATATTTTCTGTCTTAGCTCATGCCTTTTTTGCAAATCCTACTAGGCAGGGGGCTAAAGAGGCTTTTTGCCTGTGCCTGGAACAGGAATGGGGCTGAGATTCTCAATAGTTATTTCAGGCAATACATGCTAATGACCAGCCATTCAACAGTACTGACCATTCACCGATCCTACATAGGGCCCCCAAGAATGTGTGTTAATCCAGATTGAGTAATTCAGGGTCATCTTAGCTCTAGAGAAGCCCTGAACAGGGCAGGTGCCTTGATGATGAAGACATTACATTATATGTGCATGAAATCCAGACATGCACCTCGAGAGGAAGATCTCACTGGTTACACACAAGAGGCTGGTGAGCTGTGGGGCTAGAGACCAGCCCCAAGGCTTTGCTCCTCTACAGTCTTACCCTGATCTCTGGATTGGCTTCACATGTTAAGCGTGAATTTTACTTTCAGAAGTGTTATCATTAATTGTACTGACACTAAGTATTCTTAATAACCACATGGCTTTACAATCACTCAGTTCCTTGTCTTGCTGATGTCCTGCAGCAAGGAGCTCCACAGCCTAATTACATATCACATGGAAATGTATGCCCTAATATCCATCGTAAGTTGTCTTCCCTTCCAATTTCCTTGAAGGTCTTCATGTTCTCATATTAAGGAGCTGGTGTCCCAAAAGTCTAGAGGGAACTTTGGTGGGAAGGATAGTCTATTTTCAAGAATTTCTATAGAATACTGAGCTAAGTCCAAGCCTGCAAGCAAAAGAGTCCACAGACTGTTCTCTCTGATGATCCTCCTTAGCCAACCAAATCTATCTGCACTGACTTTTCAAATCTCTGTCTTTACAGCATTTTTCCCCAGAACAGAGAAATAGAGAAATGCAGACTGCAACTGACAGGTAAGGAAAGATGTACACACACTAGCTGACAATCTAACAAGGAATCCTTGAGACATATGGATTTCTAAATTATCTCAGTTTTATTTAAGAATGCTTTTGTATTTATTTTCAGCACCACTAGCACCACTTCCGAGATCCCAAACTCCACAGTACTGCTAACTCCTTGTGACACGGGCAAACAGTTTATTTGCTGATGTGAAGGGACTTTTCACCCATGTTTTTTCCTGTTCACCTCCATGACTTCCTATCAGCTTGGAACTGCACCAAATACTGTGAAACATTTGTGAGAGCAGAGCTCATCTTCGTTTCTTTCTCTTGCAGAACATTGTCAGAGATCCAGGAAAGCAGACAAAATTCTGCAAACACTGAGCATTACCCAAAACAGAAGAAAATACTCCAGCATTTTCCTTTCTCGCTTTCTCCCAAGAGCTTTGCCTTTCAATCTAGAGTCTCAGAATTTCCTGACACAACGGTGCAGGATGTTCAGTCATTGAAACCTTTGAAAATGCCAAGCAAGTCCCCGAAAGGCAATGCCGTTACCAAGTGCAGAGTTCAGTGTCTCAGCTTTCATGACGTTAAGCTCTCATTTTCAATGAAAGCAGTTGCCTTTTTCAACTGCCAGACCTGAGCAGAGCTTGCTGGTTGCGCCCTCAAATGGGAGCCCAGATGCTGTGATCCCCTGGTCACCAGATCCACTCTTTCTTGTCTGTAACTCGCGTTTCTCTTGGATAACGTGCAAGGATCAGAACAGTTTCACAATAATGAGCCTTCCTCCTTCCTATGGTCCTCAGCACATTTTTAAGTGAAAGAATCAGCTTACCATAAGAGCCACAAACAAACATGAGGAGCTTAAGGTTTAAGCAATTCAGTAGCCTGAAATATCATGCATGTTGAGCAATCATAAAGTGAAAATCCCTACTGATTCTGTTTTGCATTAGATATTAAGTAAAACCTACTGCAAAGCCAGATTACTAAGAAACCTTTCTGGCTGTTGTTTTGGTTGGTTTTTTTTACATCAAAACAGGATTAAAAGTTCTTTTAGAGACTCACTGTCATTTTATCTGGGTAAATAAGCTTAGAGTGCCTAACAGTCAATTTATAATGATGGCTTTTGTTCTTGGTACTGTGATGCAGCCCTGCAAATTTGCCCACAGCTGCAGCAGTTTCAGATGGTTTTGACAGGTAAATAAACCACTGTTTATATCTGTCATTGTCATTAATCTACAGAGTAAAGAACTAGCAATTATATTTTGTTTCCAAGCAGATAAATTTTCATGATGATCTTGGCAGAGGTGGTATACAATAATGTGCATCTATGACTTTTATAGTTGCGAGAGTCCAAACCATGAGGAGTCTTTGCTCAGCTGTTGAGTTGGAAAACAAACGGGAAATAAAGACTAAACCATAATAACCACCATAATAAAAAAGAAAAGGAATTTGGGATTTAGCCCTGTTGTATTTTTATTGACATAAGGGCCAAGTAAACCAAACTGCAGGTCTTGACTTCACCTGCACTGATTCAGCACTCAGTTATTCTGAAACATACTTCCAAGGAAGCTGTGTCAGGATCTGGGGTTCTGGCTGTGCTTTAAAATCCCATGATTTGGGCTTCCATAATGATTTGTGCTTCCCAGCTGCTGCAGGGCAAAGGGTTTCAGATACTCCTCAATCTGTGCTGGTGAAGGAAAAATTATTTACAGAATAAGGTAAAGCTCAAGGATGAATGGCAAAATCCAGCCGTAAGTGTCTTATTATATTGGTCAGAAACTGTGAGAAGCAAAAAAAACAGAAATCCTGGTGAAACTCCATTAGATGCCAGTCACGTCTGCTCAGCTTCTCACTCAGGTAGGCTGGCAGATGGTCAGCAAATAGTCTCACTTTTACAATGCAACCTACACTGGTTTTCAGTGTGAAAATTAGCATCCAATTATTTTCAAGCATTAATGTTCTCCAAGGAAGAGAGCTACCTTTATTTTAATTCTGCTTAGGTTCTATTTGCTCTGACACGTAAGCCAATCTTGCAGGTGCTACGTCTCATGTACACAGGCAGAATGGCAAGCCAGGGAAGAGTACTAGATATGTGGAATAATGCAAATTCCCAGGGAGTGAATTGCATGGCTTCCAACTTTTCAAAGAGACGTGAAGAAGACAAATAAGTAAGGAAGACATATGGTATCTCCAAAAAGGAATTGTTTTCCCCATCTAAAAGCCTGTGGTCAAAACTGTCTCAACACTATCAGCTGCATAAACAATTAGAAAGCACCAAGCTGTGACCTGTGGGACTCCTGATATGACAAATCCAGCAGGGCTGTGAATACTGGGATGGGTTGGTGGCAGACCCTGCTTCTCCCAAAGAAGAATGGAAGCCCATTCCTCACCTCCCAGCCCTGGCCCCCCCACCCCCATCCTCGCACAAACATAAGGGAAGGCATGATCACTGCATTACACACATAGGTAGCTCTGGGAAAGGCAGGATGTGTGCCAGAGCGTGGCCACTCTTGGATGAGAACTGTCTTTCTTTAGCAGAGCACACGGGTCCATGAAGAGGAGAGAAGACACGGGACAAACTGCACTCTGCTCAAGATTTCAATATATCACCTTACATGCCAGAATCTGTGCCCAAAATGGAAATAGTATCAATAGAGTCGAACCTCTTAACCCTTTCCCATGCAAAGATCCCCTATTAAGACAATTAATGGGATCATCCCAAGTAGTAAAGGTTATCAGCATATATGGGCTTGATCCCACAAACAGAGGTCTGCAGCCTTCCTTGCCACCTGCAAGCTGTGTCATATTAGGTACAAATGTTGCTGGGTACATCACTGTAAGGGAGTTGCGAGCCTGAAAATACTGAGCTGCTTTTAATTGTCATCAAATATGGAGAATAATGCCCCAAGGTGGCATCTTACGTTCTAGCCTGGTTGCATTTGTTTTATTCTCCTGTGTGGTTGTAGGGAAACTTCACTGGCCTAACCTCAGTCTATTCCAAAATGCATCTCCAGGCTGCAGCTTCAACAGCTACAGTTGTAACCAGCCGGTTTTCTGCTCCAGCTAATGCAACTGGGAGCATGGGAGCAGTGGAGCACCTGCAGAGCTTCTACTAGCCGTCCCCTGGGAACCACTGAAGTGGGGCTGTCTCCTGCCACGTGTCTTTGTACAGACTGAAGCTGTATTTTTAAAAGCAAACAGCACATTAAACTTGTCCTTTGCACCACTTCTGGTATCATTGCAACGGGGTACTCACAAAGCAACGAAAAGCGCCCCTTGCTGAGCTCTGCTCTGCTTCGTGAAGGCGTCAGCGCGTCCCTCCCATGCCACAGCTGTACATCTCTGAGGCTGGGCATGGGCTCCCGGGGAAGGGCTGCCAGGCAGCAGAGAGGGATGAAGCAGGTCTCTACCCCACACTTCCCCGGGAAACACTACCGAGGTGCAAAATCCTAAGGCCCAGGGCCTGTGCAGAGGGCAGAGGCTCTGTGGGTTTCAAGTCCTGCTCCGGGCACCAGTGACACCCCTGCAAGCAGCAGGCCCCGCGATGCCCCAGGCTGGGGCATCGCTGCCATCGGCCCCCCCGCCCCGGCGCCCACCGCCCGCGGCCGCTCACCTGCTCGGGCCCCTGGAAGCAGATCCTGCAGAGCGGGGTGCGGATGCCGCTGTCAACGCTGCTGCCCAGCGAGTAGCGGTCCTCGGCCTTGCCCTTGCCGAAGTCATCCGAGGAGGTGCTGCTGGGCAGGGAGGCGGGCGGCTCCCCGGCGGGGCTGCCCCACTCCTCGGCGGCCGGGCTGCCCGCGCC
>VZRE01013665.1:212973-229858 GCA_013396775.1 Cephalopterus ornatus | reverse complement strand
AGCGAAGCCTCTGCGCCCCGGCGTGTCCCAGGCTGCTTTCCACCTCCCACCGGCCGCTGCGAGGACCTGTGAAACACGGGAACTTCCAGGGGCAGGTGGCGGAGGCCGCGCGTTCGGTGATGTGTCGGGCAGTGGTGCCGGCTTTACAGGTTCCCAGCAGGAAGCCGAAATCCCACCAACTAACTTTTCCCTGGCAGATTAATTAGTTACAGAGGATTTCATGGTCTAATAGATATGATATTATTTCTTCATTTTACTCCAGCAGCGTTTGCTCGCTGATAATTTGGGTTTTTTCAGTAGCATGTATTGCAGTAGAAATATGGGTTCCTTGTAGCCCAATGAAGGGTAAATACGACTGAACACTATTGCTTAATTAGAAGAGTTTTGCTGCAAGTAACGAATTGATGCCAAGGTCGATAATTTTTACTCTCTCAGCCTGCTTGAAAATTTTAAGTAGCAGCTGCTGAAGGCCATTAGCTTTTCCCTGCAATCATCAGCAGAAGAGGCCTTCTCCACATTGTCCTCCTGTATGTGTCCATGTAGACCCATCCAGCCTCTGAATACAAGGGGAAACTTAGGTCTTCACTGGGACTTCATATTTGCCATCCCAGGCAGAACAGTTGACAAAGGTGCTGCGTTTGAAGACTAAAAGTATTCAATGATAAAGAAGATCTGAAGGTTTCTAGTCTATGCAGTATGGCTAACGTCAGTGCAGTGTCCCAGCTCAGGGACCAGTGAACACTCTCTAGATGGGATGCACCTCTTGGTGCCTGGGTCTGACATCATGTCAACACCTTGAAACTTCAGGCTCCTTAATTTGGTTTCTCCATAGGATTTCCTTAAATTTCTGCTTCAGGAGGCCATAGCAGATACCACTGCCCAGTCTGAGTTCTCTAGCTGGTCTTGTGCATGAGGTTTTCAATGGCAGTGACCTAAGCATTACCACTGATACATAATCTCTTGTCTCTTAAAAGTTGTGCTGGGCCTTAGACAATTATTTGAAATTGTTTCCCGTAGAAAAAGATGTGACATGCATAAACCACTGTGCCATGATTAGCAGAGGAATCTATGTTGTTACCTAATTAAAAAGGGAGCAAAACTGATTATTCATTACAGGAAAATGAAACCAGCACATGCAATTAATTTCCAGGAAATAAATTACACATTGGGATGCTCTAAAACATTCATCAATCCAGACTGTCATTCCTCAGAAAAGCTGGGCAGATTTGCCAGTGTGGCTCTCTACAACATATTTAAGGCTTCTCAGAATTTCACATGTGTTTAATGGGGTCATTAGAGAAATAATAATGGAAAGAGCATTTTAGAGACTTCCTGAGCATGCAACAGGCTAGCTAGAGGCTGAGTCTCTGTGTCCATGCTCCCACCAACCATCCCACCCCTTTTTATTGCTCCCATCTTCTTGTCTTGATGCCACCAACATTTGCAGAATGGTTCCATCAATAACAGAATTGGAGAAAAATATATTGTTGTAATCCTTTGCTTGTGTAAAGTATCCTCCATCCTTCCCTCCTGCCCATGCCTGGTTTTACAAAAAGGATATGCCCAGGGTAGAGGAGATCTTTGTGTTACACTCTGGGTTTTAATGTATGGGCTGTGTGCTCACAGAGTTGAATGGCTGATAAGTGTGACAAAATAAATAAAACAAACAATAAACTGGAGGTGCTCCATGTGCTTCCCAGAGGTGAGTGGGTACTATTATTCCTGTTTCAGTAAATGGGACAGCTGCCAATGTTTTCCCACTTGGATGCAGCATTCAGGTCCCTTGGTATGGATCAAGGCACCTTGCTTAAAATGCTCTCACTGGAAGGAGCTGGCCCTAGACACTTTGGCCAGATCCCAGTGAGAGTCAGGGGCTGTCAGGAGGCCAATGCAGCCTTCCTAAATTTGCTCCACAAGAAGCAATTTGCAGCAAATAACGGGTAGCACCTTCTTTTGCAGAAAGCCTGTTTCTGGGAGTTTTGATGCTGTGTCTCTTGAGCCCAATAACAGGCAAGAGGTTAACACAGGAAAGAAACATACAGGAGGCATCAGCTCTGACACTACCTCTGTCCTTCTCAGATACAGAAAGAGGAACAAAAAGACATGGATCAATCAGCTAAGAGTGGAGAATTGGGAAATCAGAAAGGGGAGATGCCCAGGCATCTCAGCACAGACCTGCAGGCCTGTTTGTTATGGAAGGACTCAGGAGTCAGGTTGCAGGTTGGTCTCACAGCAGACATTCTAACGCTGCTTTCTAAAGCAGAGTGTGGGCCTATTGGCCCTCAGCTACCGCCTCAACAAGGAGGAAAAAAGTATTGCTATTCATGTGCCTCCGCTTCACCTCTCTGTACAAGTCATCGCTCAGTGCAGAGGGGGTGGAGGAAGGAAGAAAGAGGGTGGATAGAGCTGCAGCAATATTTGATCTGCCTATGTGGCAGCCTGATACAAAATCATATCAGCAATTTATTTTTTTTATGTTGTTAGGTCAGGGATTTTAAAAAAATGGCAGACATAGTGAGAGGGCAAATGCAAGCAGGAAAGCACCTGCAGCCGAACAGCTTGAACACAGAATACTGGTTGTTGTGCACAAGTATGTGATAGACAGACAATATAAATGCTGATTTGGACAGTGAGGATCAGGGAGCCAGAAAGCTGCCAGAGAAACATTCCTTTGTGTTTTCCATCTCTCAGGAAGTAAACAGTTACCTAAACCCATTTTCTTGCCCACCTACTCGGTCAATAGCTGCACTGAGCCTCCTGCTCCACTTACAGCTCCTTAATGGTGCAGAGGAGCTTTGATTGCCGTGGCGTGGGCCCTATCCCTCTGGCAAACCATTACTTAAATCCAATACATCGAAGGTTCCTACCGCTCTCTCACTGATGGGGAGCTGCTCATCAGCTGAGTACCTCTGATTGCTTGTCACAACCAGACTTCCTAGTTCTTTTTCCAGGACGGAGATATTAAATAAATCTCAAGTGATGTAATTACCATAACTCGGTTGAGGAAGCTTGTGGGCAGATGGAGCCAGGTGCTGGAGGGAGCTCTGTCACATTTTCTTTGGTCTTTCTTTCTTTCTGGGCAGTTACAAATGTGCTGGTGCAAAGGATGTTGCTGCTGGGAAGCTGGGCTGATCAGGTTGGGGTTATGCATCCTCCCAGCATTCAGAAATAATCCTTGTATTGATTGGAATGATCTTTTCAAAGGACATAAAAAATAATTTCTGGAGTGCTGTGCCTTGGTATATCTGCTGCCTTGGACTTTTGCCTTGGAGCAAAAATCATGGCACTCTGCTTTTTTCCCAAGCAAAGACTGAACATCCACTCACTCTCTTCCTGCAAGAATCATGGTCTGTCTCTGAGTTGATAGAGAGCAAATTTTGCTACTTCCATGGCAGCTTGCTCTCTACAAAGGGAAGAAAAGGATTGGTTCTTTTTTGAAAAATCAGGCATGTCCAGCAAAAGGAGCCAAAGCAAAGCAGTACAACACACCTTTTTACTTGTGTTCAGGAAGAAATTCAGGTCTTTGTTTTATTGAGCCTTCTCTACAAGCAGGCTTGAGGCTAGTCAATGTACAGGAGAATGTGAGTAAGAGGATACTATTGCATATGAGGACAGCCCCCACCTTTCCTCCTTTAGTCGCTGGATTTAAAATTCAAACTTGCAATGCCACAGCAATTCTCTTCAGGACTAGACAACCCCAAACACAGAGCTTTCCTGGTAACAAGTCCTACACTACCTCCTACAAAAGGAATTCCTTCTCCCCTTGGATGACTAGTCAGAACTGTGACTGGAATAGAGCAGCTGCAATAGATGGTGTGTTTCAGGATATCTTCAGAAGGCATTTAGCCAAATGTTGAGTGGTTTTAACTACCCAGGAATGTAGTAATTGTCATGAAATCCCAAACCTAAAAGGACCTCGAAATTAGACATTAAAAAGAAAAAAAGAGAGAGAGAAAGTATATACTCACAGATCCCTTGGATATTTCCACTATTCTCCTAAGTCAAGTCAAATTTGTTTCAAGTCTCTAATTGCATTCTTGGATGTACGTTATTTTAGCAACATGCAACAGCCCTAGAACTAGCTCTCACTTGGCTGACAGGGGATTCAGAGAAAAAAACAGTGTTGTTAAACAAGCCCAGTAGGGGCTGATCCTGAGAGATATGCCGTGCTTTCCAAATACTGGTGAATGGAAAGAATGTGTGTCATCTGGCATTTACTTAGTTACAAGGATTCATGATCAGACACAGTAACACTGAGGATTTCCCTTAGGACTATCATGTGGCACAACACTGCCATGCTCAACTTCAGAAAAAAGGAGCAATTTTGTATCGGAAGATTGAACGTCTGTCCTCAGAAGGACCCATTCCTGGTATAAAGGGGGTCATGTGTGGTGACATCACGCCAGGATGTCCAGGAGATGAATCTTGTGAATCCTGTGATAAGCTGAGATCCCTCTTGAGCTAAAATTCTGCTTCAGTATAATAAACATCTTGGACATTTGAGACTGCTTCCCCAAATTCTTACCAATACGTATCTTAGGATTTAACAAGTTAGGCTGCCCAGAAAACTTCCTCAACTACAGCAGCTTGTTTCTGGATCAGCAGGCAGATACACATATGCTGCATAAACAGAATTCTGGCAGTAAAGTCACAAGGCAGATAATCTTCTTGCTTCATCAGTAGTAGATGAGTTTCCATGTTGGCAGAGGCCAAGATCCAGACATGAGAAGAAGACCATTTTACATGTCTCCTAACTGACCTTCATTGCACATAGTGGGTCTTGAGAAGGGAGGGGACACTGGAGATCAGAGACAGACACACTCTGAAGTACATTGTAGGAGGACATCCTGGTGTCTCCCTGCGCTGAAGAAGCACCCACCACAGGCACCAGCTCCACATAATTTTCACAGCAGGAGCAGTCAGTAGACTTTCAGATCTGCTGGGAAATGTCAGGTACAAAACACTGGGCTGACACAGAGCCTGTTAAGATACCGTGTCGTCTCTTGCTCTTGCCCTGAATATCCTCCACTGCACACCAGAAATACAGGAAAGCTCACAAATGTCTCTAAGAAATGCACAAAGATTTCACTGGCAAGTATCACTCTCCTTCGTGACTTCACCCTGCACCTTTGCACAAAGGACAAGTGCAGTGTTTGTCAGTGAATGAACTGAAGGCTCCATCAGGAAGAGAGTGTGGATTTAAAGGCAAGGCTGTTGGAGAATTAAAGCAGAGAGAAATGAAAGAGCTGTGAGTGGGAAAAGTTAGTGGATTTACACCCATGGGCACAGGAGTTGAGTTTTGACCATTGCATTTCTAAGGAGGGTCTCCCAATAGTACATCAGAATGGAAACTTGTTTTGAAAAGGAAGTCTTGGCCTTACATGTGGCCCAGACACAGCATTTGAAAGGGAGCTTAAGCACCACATTGACACACTCTCCCAAGGCCTCAGGAGCACGTGAAGTGAGAGACTGTTACATCCAAGTGATGGCCTACATCTACTGCTTCTTAATGCACTTTATGTTAATTAAAGGAAGATTTCAAAACCATACACATTTTCTTGCCAAGATACTTAATTGATTTAGAAGCTTATGCAGTTAAAGAGTTTTGTAATTACATTTTATTGTGGGGGAATATTTTAGGGATGGATGTTGCCATGTGCCGAACACCTTCAGGAGGTTCTGAGTGCCTGGGTTTCCCAGTGGGCTGAACCCTCAGTGCTGATTCTCTGGAAATCTCCTCTGGTCCTTGGGGTCACGCAGCTCCTAATGACACGGTCCCACTAGACTGAAATATTCAGTCTCACAGACCCCAAAAGGAAACCCTCACAATAACTGGCTTCTGAGCCAGTGTCTGCATGTAGGCAGCAATTCCCTGGTGTTAAAGGGGCTTTCCCTTCCTAACAGGCTTTGGCTCTCTCTGGTGATTTTTTGTAACCCTCAGGTTACATGCATCTGACTGTGTTGATGGGCTGACTCTAATACCAGTCCTTTTCATCTTAAGTCTAATGTGGTTTCTCTGGATCTTCCTCCCAGACAAATGCCTGCTCTCATTCAAGAAGAGAGGGAAAACACAAGCTGTTAACCCCAGGAAACACCTCTCTCTCTGCATCATCCCCAAACTCACATCCCTGCCTTCCTGACCTGCCCTGTGAGGGCACGAATAAATTCCTGACCCTGAAAGCTCTTAAGCTAGATGGGAAGAGCTTTGATTTCCATAGGGAAACTGAGGCACAGGCAGGAGAATTCCCCCATTCAAGTCAGCATTGAAGTGCCACATGGGGATCTATTTTACCTCATAGCAAGACTCTCTTCTGAGAGCAATTTGCACATCCTTGTGTGATGTGCAAATAAGCACACATGCAATATATATCTATTTTTCTTCCCTCTCTTTATGACTGAATAATCACACAATCTTTGTTCCATGGAAGTTTGACTGCTACTGTTTATTGCCCCCTGGAAACGGAATGACAACAGCCCACGTCTCCTCCACGGCAACTCGCAAAGGTCTCCTAAGCAGAGAATTATGCCTGTTGGAGGCAATAAACAGCAGGAACAGTAGAGTGACTAAGCACCAAAGATCCTGCATCTGTGTAGAATCTAGCAATGAGAAGGAGGCAAGGATGCTCTGGAGGATAGATAGTGCCTTAGGAAAAAATTTTCCAGCATGTTCTAAAGAGAAAGGTTTCCATGCATAAAACATAGGTCAAATTTGAACTTCATTCCACCCTTGAATCTGCCTGTGGTCCTGGGTAAGGCTTCCATGCCAGACATCAAGGCTTACTGGAAAAATGGAAGATCACAGGAGAACTGGCCCAGAGTACCCTGAGATACATCCTCCTGCCCTTCCTGAAGTGGTTTGGATTTGTGGTATCAGGAGACCTTGAAGACAGCTATGGCATCTTTTCTATCTGAAGCCATAATGTGCTTGGACTCCGCTGAGCTTACCCCTGTCTGGCTCTGGCACCCTTTGGGGAGCCCTCATTTAGGCAGATAAGGATTAAAACCATGAGGGATCTCAGCACAGGATACTACTCACCCAGTTTCTTTTCTCTGAGGCAGAGCTGATTCTGCAGTAGCATTGGCACTATGTGCTCCTACAAATTTGCTGTCCTGATGAAATCCTGATGTACACAGGAAAAAAAATTCATCTCCTTTTGTTCTCTTCCCTGACCACCTCCTTCCTACATTTTTCTTTTTGATTAATTTTTATGTTCAGTGGTATAAATTTTCCAGGTCAGTGCTAAGTCCCTTGGTTGTGTGATCTTTACATACCAGCACACATATGCAGGAAGATGAGAGGAGACCAAGTGCAAACCAATCCATCCTACTGACACTTTTATTTATCTGTTTTCTTTCCCCATCTGCCACTGCTCAACTCCCTCTGTGTGTGTGTGTGCGAAAGAGGGATGGGAAAAAGGGGTTGGGATACTGGTAGAGCCACTGAAAAGCTCTCTGCTTGCAACTGTACCTGTTTGCTTTCTTTCCTACTCCCCTGCTCTATCCATTGCTCATGTTCTGCTTTGTGGGAGAAAAAAAAAAGACTAATGTCTCAAATAAAAATAACACGGGCTTTTTAGTGCTGTTGCAAGATGCCAGGGTTACAGTCAGGAAGCTGGAGCCATCTGCCAAGCCCAGACTCAACACCAGTGGCAAAGCTGCCCTGCTGCCGGGTGCATTGAAGGCTCACAAGTGAAAAGCACCTGTGTCCGCAGCCTGAGCCGAGCTCAGTGGCTGAAATCAAAGACAGATGCACATCATCTGTGGATCAGGCAGAGATGAGGACTCTAACACACACTGACTTAATATTTCATGGTCGTGACATCCAGCAACCACAGTGTGAGGAGAAACAGGAGTTTGTTCTAGGTTTGCATTTAACCATGCCTTCACACTGAATGTGTGAGCCAAGGTTAATCACAGTACACAGGGGGAGTTCTTCGCTCACTAGGCTTGGGCCAAGACCCAGATTTTTTCACTTAGTCTGTATCAGCTGTAATAATTTGTACTCTACTCTGATCCAAGATGATGTTCTGAATCATCAACTACAAGCAAGATCCAGTGGCTGTTAAGTCTCTCAGATACTAAATCATTCAGATAATCTCCATCTAGAGTACTTAACTTTTTCAGCAATCCTGTTTTCTCTTCTAGGACCTAAAACTCAAGAACTCAAACACCAGATATTTGCAGAGTGGCATGCATTCAAAATGCACTTCTTTTATAGCAGTGGTGTTATCACACAGCGAGCTTGTTCTTGGAATGAGCATTACTTAGGAGTTGTCAATACTTTAATCTGATTTATACAAGCTGTGTTCTCCCTCTCTCTCCCTCTTCCCTCAAATAAGCACTAATAAGTTCTCAACCTGGACAAATCCCAGGTAGTTGGATCAGTACCTGGCAATATATCAGCTTTGTTGCTGAAATCAGGGATGAAGCAGGGACAACTGGAAATGTTTTTCCCAGTTGATTTTAATTCTGCTTGTAAATAGCTTGGTGGCTGTCTCAGGTATGACTGCCCTATAGGAATACACTTCAATTCTTATACCACTGTGTGCCAATTAAGTAATTAATGGAAGTCTGGAAAATCTATAAAAAAAGGTTCGTTGCATCCACAGGGAACATTAATACTGCAAAGTGTCATGCCCACGAATAAAACCTGACAGCATCTGCAAATTCAGAGGGAACTACCTGTTCTGTGTTAAAAGATGAAGTTCAGGCACTGATCAAATGATTTTCAAGATCCGGTCTTTAACTTGTCTGTGGACTGGAAAGTATTTGCAGGGCATATGGGGGTTAGTCTTTGTCCTCCAGGACTCAGTTGTCACTTTACAACCATATGATGCATTAGACATTGCTAGACATGAATGTCAGTGCTTTTAGCCTCAAATTCTGTCAGCATGATATTGTGCCGTGATGCGATCTCAGTCAGCATCTTGATTTGATTTGTGCATTGCTTCACAATGTGCTCCAGGAGGGCTCAGGGTCCCATTCTGCAAACAGCTCTGCAAATGAGAAAAGTCATCCCTACTGCTGCTTACAGACCTTGACAGCCAGCAGCGCTCTCAGAGAATGGGACAGCACCACCCACCCTGGCAAAATTACGTGGAAATGGTGGCCATTTCCAAACTTCACTTGACCTGAGAGGCAATGCTTGATTTCTCTATGTTACAATGAATCCAGATGGACAACAGGGAAGGAATCAAGGGACTTGCTGAAAACCCAGCTGCTGCTTCTGAGCTTGGATTTTCCAGGTCAACACATTTCAAAATTTTTTCCACTGATAGAGTAAAGAGAAAACCTCACTCTTCCACAATCGGTCTTAATCAGGCTCCTGCAAGATAATCTTAAAAAGAATTTTTTCCCTGTTGAAAGAGGAGACCCACTCCCAACCCACACTTCTGGACTGACTGTCTTTTGATTCAATTCTGCCCCACAGCAATGCGCAGAGCTTCATCACCATCCCTCTAGACAGTAAGGGTCTAAATACCAAAGGCGGGTTTTGTAGCATGGACACCTATTTTCTAGAACCTGGATCAAGAATCATAAACTCATTTCACATCCATGAATGAACAGCTGTCCAAGAGCAACAGCTCTCAACCCTCATCCCAACTAAATGCAGGCCAAGAAGTTCCTGGTAGAAAACTCCCAATTCATCAACGAACTTTGGAGGTATTTCTGTCCTCAGCAATAGCAGCATAATCTCAGATTAGTACACTAAATCATGACCCCAGGAGATTACTCTGTCAGCAAGTACATATATCTGTACATACATAATATGTGCATGTGTACAAACTCAGTGTGTGTACTGTCTGTGTATGTGTGCACCCTCGCATGACAGGAGATCCAATCAGACAACTCTTGCACTTTTCTCCTTTCCTAATATAAGAGCTATGGAGCAACCACTGAATATGAAAGATGGAAAATGTCAAATAGGCCATCAGAAATAATTGTTGTTAAAACATATGATCAGCAAGAGCAATGTATTGCTCCCCAATATCACCTAGAATCAAAATGTGCATTTTATAGCGGACAACTATGTGATAATCACATGATCACATGATCTATTACCTAAAACCTGGGTCTGATGCCTAGTACAGACAAAAGAAAGGATTCAGTGGGCAACCATACCGAATGAAAAAAATATTCCCTTCATTCTTGTATTATTAAGCTAAATCTCCTCATCTTTTATTGTTGTCATTCTTGTGCTTTGTAATCCTTTTTACTGGACATAAATATTCCAAACAACAGTAGTTTCTTGAGTCCCAGAAACTGAGCTCAGACAAACTTTCTCAAACCATGACATAAGCAAACTTTCTGTGGATCCTTCATGAACCCTTCTCAAGGTTAGGCAAGAACTGTCCTCTGGATGTTACACAAAACACCAAATGCAAGCTTATGGTTGAATTTTTGCCAACATGACAAACACTAAACTCATTACTTATGGTACAATGTATAACATCTATGTTTAATTATAACTCCGCTGAGGAAAGTACAACTTTGTTCTACTCACCTGTGAAAACCCTGCATACCTGTGCCACCACAGGAATAAAAAATTATTAATTGCACTACCAGTCCCTTGAGCTGTTCATGCCACTCCTTCTCCCTCACTACACTGTATTAAGCTTTTTAAAGCCAAAAGTGATGTAAATCTTTCTAAATGCCAGAGGATCATTTTGCTAAAACACTATCCATCTTATCAGCATGTCAGATTTCTGAATGAGAATGACTTCTTTGGTGGGAACAGGCCTATAACTTATACTGCTTCTCATTTCCTGAAGCACTGGAATTGTGCTGCTCCCTAATGTTGTTTTATTAAGATGTGATTTGTCATCATATTGCTGAAAACAAGATAAAATGCTGGCTAATTAAATTCCTTATTTAACTTGATGGGCATCTGCTTTCTGTAGTCACATTCTTTTAAACGGAACCTTTATAACTGCTTCTCAAGATCTGGCTATCACGATTCTTACAGTGATCAAAATGGGAAAATACCTTCCCTACATAAAGCACGTGCATTCCCATCGCCTATGATCCTTGTTATTTATAATAAGAGATGTACAGGAAACTGCAGCAGCACCTTGTGAGCACGCTGCCCTGACACTTCAAGAGCACTCCCTGTTGTGGAATAATTGCTATCCCACGGAGCCCAGTGGAAAGCACCGAGACAAGCTGGTAGCAAAATACCGCAGCTGACAGCAAGTGTTTTCTAGATCAGGCTGCTATACAAAATGTAACAAACAAATCACCTTGTGACTTCCCTCTTCTATAGCAGATGAGACTCCCAACATAAAGGAAAGTCTTCTCTGTTGAAAGAGCAAGCTTAACAAGCTTAAGCACACACTTCAAGTTGAGCATGTGCTTAAGAGCGCTGTTTGTCAAGGCCAGATTCTGGCTCACATTCCAAGCACTGCATTCACGGAGGTTTCTAAGATGAGAGCAACCCTCCTGCATCACTGGTTGAGTGAAGTCTGTGGTAGAATTGAGTCCTGCACTGAGTCCACATTTCTAATCTTCGCAGTGATCTTATGTTGCTCCCATCTAAGTCACAGCAGAGGATCGCAAACAATTGTATTAGAACCCACTGTAAGCTCAGGGCTTTTAGGAAAATTTGGAGCATGCCACAAGCCTGGGTCTGTCTCCTGGAAGCCTTGTCATCAGACTCTGCATCACACACAACTCCAGAGCTGCTTTGCCAACTCCTCTTGGTCTGGAGTGTGCGTTGAGATCCTTCATGGAAAGATGCTGCTTCTGTGAAAGGGCAAAGGACTGTTAATATTACATTGGTGTTAATTATTTAACACCAGTGACCTCTGATTCTACTGCTTAAAGGATTTCTCTGTATCTCTGGGTCTCCCATGCACCCGGAGAAGAAAGGGCAGAGAACTGTGACTAGCTTTAACAAACAGGACCTCAAAAGTTGGCTTCACATCAATACTGAGGCCATAGGATTAGCTGCTCATTCTGAGCTTGAAAACCAGGCCAGTAATTTAAACTCCAGAATGGAACTAGGAATAGGTTTGTTTAATCTCATTTCCTAAAGAAGTACAGCCTATGCAGTTAAATTGTCTCTGTGTGCACACAAGCCTTTCCCTCTAACTTTGGACCCTCCTGCCAGTTCAACCGTGTTTCACGAAGATAAAGTTCTGTTCAGCATCTGGACAAAAAACCCCAAACAGTTGTGTAGAGCAGAGGGGTGTGCTCTGCCCTCGTCTTAAGCATAAGACATCGAGGAGTCCACACTGCCAGTGCCCTCACCCCAGCTGGATCACATATTGTGTTAAACGCTGGCAACACAGAAGGTTTGGAAACACTGTTTGCATCTCACTGTAGGATATGGGGTTTTTTCTCTTTTAAATCTTTGTTCTGGGTGCCAATGAACTGCCCCCCACACCTGGGCTGCATCACACAAAAGATCACGAGTCGGCTCAGCTTTGCAGCAGCTCTGTGAGGGAGGCAGTGGCCTGGCAGCAAAGCGGGGCCATGTGCTGTGCAGACCATTGCTGTGGACTGGAGCTGTGGAGAGGAATCCAGCCAAAAAGGACAGAAGGCAGAAAAGAGACCCTGCAATCTGTTGGAGGGGTTGTACTATAAACAAGAGCAGGAAGGTTTTGGCATGCCAGAGAAGAACAAGCTGTGTAGATAAAAGAGGCTGCTTCAAAAGAATGGAGGGTGACTAATTTTTCTTGCACTGGGTGGCCAAAAAGCAGGGGAAAAGAAGTGGTCTTCACTGAGCTGGCAGTCAGAGGAGGGGAGCAACCTTCTCATACTAGAAAAACTCACAGAAAAGCCTCTGCAGATCCTCTTTCATCAGAGTTTCAAGAGCAGCAGGATTCAGCAAACTCCAAATTTTGTCTTTGGTCCTACAAAGATGCTCAGGGAAAGGGCCTGGTCTGTCAGGTGGGCCAGCAGGCCATGGTCCTTGATGTGCCTTGGTGGCAAAGTAGAGGGAATTAACAGTTATGTAAGAAAAGAAATCCAGGGAATGGTAGAGGATGCAAGGTCCACATCTCCCTAAAACAAAGCATGCCCTGGCCCTCCAAGCCCAGGGCTCTGGTTGCCCATTTGGCAGCTTAGACCCTGCTGAGGATCTCAAACCAGAGCAGAGGAAGCACAAGCCCGCAGCTTACAGACGATAGGCCCTGTAAAGAGTAGCAGCCCAAAAGAAAGGCTTCTCCAACCAGAAGCATCTCTGTCAGTCCAATGGCTTTTCTCTGACTCTCCTGCCCAAGACCTTCTCTGAAGAGCTGACCTGTATGTCCCCAGTCCAGCCACTTGACTAGTTTTAGCTGGGAAGAAACTTACAAGGCTCAAGAGCATGGGATAAATTTATTTTAGAAAGTGCAGCTACAAGTTCTCCACAGTTCGTCAAAGACTGGTACGTTTGGGCACCGGTTATGGTGTCACTGAGCTCAGTGTGGGCTACCAAAACCCTGCAAGAAGCTGGGGCATCTCGGGGCCGTTAGCCTGGGCTGATTTCCAGTTCTCTCTTTGCTACAGACAGCAGCTCTGCATGCAGTTCAGCCCCAGCAGAGAGTGCAGGCTGGCCACACATCCAGGAGGAAGGAAGCCAGCCCTGTTCATGTGGAGAACCACTAAGGTGTGTTGGCAAGGTAGTGAAATGGGGCAAATACATTCAATATGATAGCAGTAGAACCTCCAAAGAGCAGCTCAAAACCCCTCAAAGGACAATCCATGAGATTTCAGAACAGCTCTGGAGTCCTGGGTGACTCATATTCCAGACACTAGCTGCTGCTCATGTCAGATGTACCATGCAGGCAGTTCTGGCTCATTTCAAGCCAGCAGTCAGGACCAGCCAGTCCAGCCCATGAGGTGATGTTCAGAGCATGATCCAAGTGATGGCAAGATCCTGGTAAGAACAGCACTGAGAATCTTGTTTCCTTAAGTTTTTTCACTGGTGGGAGCATTTCTTCATACGGGGGTGAACCATTTCCTCTGCAGCAGAGCTGGGGTGCGCTAAGCCTCCTAGTCTTCCCAGGATTTTCACCCTGCATCTGCTCCCTGACCCAGCATGTGGAAGGTGAGTCCAAGCCACTGCTGGAAGCATGTTCTGACTGAAGGGACACCTGGAGTGCTACTAGCAAACTGCTCGCAAATGGCCTCTCATTTTGTAGGTCTGTTCCCTGCATGGCCGGGCTGTTCTTTGTGTCTTGCTGAAGTTGTGCCATATGGAGCAAAATGCTTCAACGTCTGTCTGTGTCTGCCTGACCGTGCAACCCAAGGGCTCTCTGCAAATGATGCTCTGGTCTCAACATTTTCACAAGTTGGGGACAGTCCACGGCAGGGGCTTTTCTCCACTTTTCCCAAGTTTATTTTTTTTCCCCTAGATCTCCCAAAGCATGAGGAGACATCAACAGAGACCTGGAACTCGATAGCTGCTGGCAGGGAAAAAGTGGCTGGAAACAGTTGCAGGATTATGCTCTGCGTGTTCTCTCTCTCGCCCATATGTGACACTGGGATCTGGTTTAGCTTTGGGCAGTTAAAAATGCGACAAGAAGGAGAAAAAAAAGGTCTCTTGTCCATTTCTTTCTCTCTCTGCTGTGTAGCCAGCTGGAATCTGCATGGGAAGAAAGGGCAAAGGAGGAAGATCTGGACAGAGACCGTGGGGCTGAGCATCATTTTCTAGCAAACCGCTCTGCAGTGAGGGGATCTGGAACCTGCAGAAAGGTTTGACTTTTTTTCTTAAGGGAAGCTGGGACGAAACCTTGGACCTAATCTCTCTTTAGCCTATGGTTTTCTTTAAAAGTGGTGTGTTTGCGAGGGCCCGTGTGGATGTGATGTACTCAAGTCTGTGTATGTGTGTGTGATTCCCAGGTGAGTAACAGCACTCCCAGTGTTGTGGCATGTGTTGAGTCGCACCTCGTTCTTGCTGCCTGCCTTGTTTTTCTTGGGCTGACAAGCTCCTGATTAATGGCAGTCACTGCTGCTTAATCAGGAAGAAATTTAATGATAACCTTTTCTAATTAACCAGCAAAGAAAAGAATGAATAAACTGTGAAACAGCCAGGTGGCTTCAGTGTCTCCAGCCAAAGGGTCTGTCAGGTGGAAGAAAATGGTATCTGGGGACAGGGATAGCAGCTCTGGACCTGCCCCTGGGCAAAGTAGTAAAATTCTGAGATGGTAGGAGATTCTGGTGCTTCTCAGGGCCTTTCCTCTGCTTCCTCCTCAGTTACTGCTCTGGTCATGCACAAGGGGATCATGACTGTCCAGGATGGGCATCTTAATGTGTATAATCAAGTCCCATGTGTAATTAAAACCCTGGGAGGCCCTTTTATTTTAACTGAAGTTAAATGTGAGTGAAGGTACCTTATTATGAAGATGTTCACAGAATCATAAACAAGCCCAGGTTGAAAGTGACCTCGAAAGACCATCTGGTCTAACCTTTTGTGGGAAAGAGAGCCTAGATGAGGTTATCTATTACCCTGTCGAATCGGATCTTGAAAACCTCCAGTGATGAGGACTCCACCATGTCCCGTGGGAGGTTGTTTCAGTGATTGATCATTCTCAGTGAAAAAAGTTTCTGTTTCACATCAAGATGAAACCTCTTCCAGTGCAATTTGTTGAACAGCATGGGGCCCAGTATTGATCCCTGAGGGACCCCACCTGTGACAGGTTGCCAGCCTGCTTAAAACCCATTGATCACTGCCTTCTGCATGTGGCCTGCGAGCCAATTTCCTATCCATCTCACAGACCACCCCTCCAGTCTCTATCTGGTCAGTTTGTCCATGAGGAGGCTACTTCCCCAGGTAGACAGAAAATGTGATTTTGCTGTACGTGATCAGGTTAGTCTGCCATGATTCGCCTTTAGTAAATCTGTCCTGGCCTTCCCTTCATTTGGTTTGCAATAGTTTCTCAAAAGACTGACTCTGCTACTTTCCCAGGGTCTGGACTAAGACTCACGGACCTGTAGTTTCCTGTGTCCTCCTTTGCTTGTAGATAGCTCTGACGTCTGCCCTCTTCCAGCCTCCAGGCACAACCCCTCATCTGTCCGGTCACTAGTGATGTCCCCCAGGGATCAGTGTTGGGCTTCAGCCTCTTCTCCCCGGCAACTAGCGACAGTACAAGTGAACAGTCTTAAGCTGTGCCACAAGAGGTTTAGATTGGACACAGAAAGAATTTATTTACAGAAAGCTTGATCAGATATTGGAATAGACTGCCAAGGGAGGTGGCGGAGTCACTGTCCCTAGGAGTCTTTAAGGAAAGACTGGATGTGGCACATGGTGACACGGTCCAGTTGACATGGTGGTGTTTGGTCACAGGTTGGACTCAATGATCTCAGAGATGTTTTCCAACCTAACTGATTCTGTGATCACTACTGTTAAAAAACGTCAGAGAGTGACCTTGCACAAATGTCAGCTACTGCTCCTAACGCCCGGGAGTGGACTCCCTTTTCAGTGCTGACAAGCGCTGTCACCCCTTCCCACACATCACCTCCAGCGTTTACTCCCCACTCAGTCTCCAATTAAGAGCCACACCCGCCGGTGTGCCAGACGCGCACAGCAGGGGCCGGCACCGAGGGTGCGCTGCCCCGGCCGTGCAGCACCCTCAGCCTGGGGTCGGCAGTAGACTCCCCGCACCCTGTACGTGACCCTGAACCGAACAGGGGCAAGCGGGTGGCGGTGGCGGACCCCGGACCCCCGCCCGCTCCGGCGGGATCGCCGTATCGCCCCCGACATGGCGCCGTGAGCACAAGACTACATTTCCCAGCTCCCCGCGCGCCCCAGGCGCATCTCCCGTCGCGCCGCGCGCTGCCGGCCGCTCGGTGCCGCCGGGCGGTGGCGCAGGGGCTGCTGGGAGCTGTAGTCCCTCGGCGGGTCCCCGGGCCGCGCCCGCCGGCGGGTGAGCGGGGGGCGGCGGAGCCCCCGGGGCCGGGC
>VZRE01013665.1:171266-212910 GCA_013396775.1 Cephalopterus ornatus | reverse complement strand
CGGGGGGGTCCCTGGCGGCGGGCGGGGCCGGGGCGCGGGGCACGGGCCGGGACCTCCGTGGAGTTTGGGACGGGAGCCTGCCCGGGGCATGGGAAAGGAGCGGGCAGGGGGCGACCTCCCCGCTCTCAGGGTGGTGAGGAATGTGCGAGAGTGGAAGGCTGGACGGGGCGAGTGGCTCCCGGGGCATGGGACGGGCAGGAGATGGAGCGAGGCCGCCTCCTGGGAGATGTGGCGGGAGCCGGGTCTTCGCTTCTATCCATGACCTGCGGGTTGATTTTTCTCAAAGCAGGAGCCGACTGTGCCCTTTGGGGTTCAATATGTGTCGGCCACGCTCTGTTAGGTACCCAAAGAGCCGACGGTGAACAGGGAGGATGGTCATCTTTCCCTCTTTGCGGATGGGTACCCGAAATAGGACACACTTCCACAAACAGTGTGCAGAGATGCATTGCTTTGCCTGCGTTTGCCTTTGCAGAGCTGGCTCTGCAGTGCAGAGTGCTCCTGTGCTTTGCTGTTTCATCAGTTCTGCTGGGTTTTGCAGAGAAGAGTGCTTGGAACTGTAGTGGGATAGGGGGTTTCTCCTTCTTCTGTATATTTTATCTACGTGGGACTGCCACACGAAGCCCCATCAATGGTTGTCACCATCTACTTGCTGATAATGGCTCAGCCTTGGTCTGACAGCTTTGCTGTACTACCAGATACTTCTGTAGGATCACACACAGTAATACTCAATCACTAATAATACTGAGTTATCAATACAATAATCATTTGGGGGAACTGAGTTGAAATTTCCTGTCTCTATTTCTTGGTGTTCTTTTTTTTTTTTTTTTAGTAGACTGATCTTCGTTCCTGTAAAGAAGCAGGTGCCTCTCTGAGATTAATTCCCAATGTAGTGTTGGTGCAGATTTATTATTTGAATTGTTGAAGATGTCATCAGGCCTTACAGAGGAACAAAAGAGGAGGATTGAAGAGAACCGGCAGATAGCTTTGGCTCGGAGAGCAGAAAGGCTGGCAGTCCAGAGAGCTGGGCAGGTGGGGATTGCTGCACCTCAGGTGAAAGAACAGAATCCAGGCAATCAGGGAAACTCAAAGGAAGAAAACAACCATGCCAGGTTTACCAGCCAGCACCAACAGAATCCAAACAATCCTGTGGAGCAGAAGAGCTATCTTCAGAAAGGTTATAACCATTACACTGCAAACCAACAGATGGCTGGTCCACAAAGGGAGCAGCAAAATAATTGTTCAGAGGACTCGGAACAAGCAAGTGGCCTTAAGCATTTCCCTACAACGATCCCAAATTCTCTGAGTTATTCCCATAAACATTACTTGGATGCTGGT
This sequence comes from Cephalopterus ornatus, assembly GCA_013396775.1. Classification (NCBI taxonomy): domain Eukaryota; kingdom Metazoa; phylum Chordata; class Aves; order Passeriformes; family Cotingidae; genus Cephalopterus; species Cephalopterus ornatus. The sequence continues at coordinate 211,575 of VZRE01013665.1, read as the reverse complement.
GCTCAGGAACATGGACAACAAGCTTTAATTAATTTTGGAACCTTCCAGCAGTCCAAATGCTACCCAGCTTTCAAAAACTCCACAGAACCATCTCATCCTAGATTAATTGATAATGGTCACCCTGACGGTAGTAAAAATTTACAAAGTCTGAACAAATCTTCCGTAAAATATGTTTTACCATCAAGCAGTGCCGCCCCAAGTGATCCAAAAATGCTGATAAACACAAGCAGACTGACAGAAAGAAAAGGGGAAGGTTTTGTCTCTCAGGCCAGCAGTAGGATGCAGAAGCTGACCAGCTCTGCTGGTGTGGGCTCTACCTTTGAAGCTGCCTCTGGCAAGAAAGCAAATAATGTTACAAAAGGAAAATGTGTGAAATATGGGGAAGACCGATTCCAGGTTGAAGTAGGGTATAATGCTGAACTTGTTGCTGTGTTTAAGAAGGTACCAAGCAAAGCCTATGGTAAGAATTGATTGTTTGTTATCTCTGTGTTACATTGGGTTGAAGTTTTGGCATCTGCTGCAGCTGTAGTTGCTATATGCACCTACCAGTGCACCTATTGCTGGGGTGGAATAGGTGGTATTAATGGGGCATAGAAAAAGTAAAAGACATGAAATGGGACAGAAATTCTGGGTATAAATAGCTTGAGCTTGGATTTAGAAAAGAAATCAGAAGCCTTGCTTTATGAACAGTGCTCTGAGAAATTTAGTGGCAGGAGCTGGTCAGAGTCTTTAGGGAGTGAAGGAAGAGAAGTTATTCATAAATTGATAGGGGAAAATGTGTCACTTCTGCTGTAGTTCAGAGCTGATAAGCTGATTCTGTTAACTGGGTTACTGAGAGCAGTGGAATGTCCACCTTGTGCCTTGCTTCTGATCTTTCCCCCCGCCTTTATTTGTTATATTCTACGTTTGTTTCCCCCATGTGTTGCTGATCCCTGTGAATGGCTGCTGCATTCTTCTTGTTTTGATACTGATATGCCCTATGGCTTTTTTTGGTGTCCCGTACCTATAAACTTGGGTATACCTGTTTTTCAGATGTGTGGCATAAAGTTTGCATGAGTAGATTTAATTCTCTTAACTCACATGAACATTGCACACCACCAATTTTTTCTACCCCAAATGATTCATATTTTGCCCTGTTTTAGATCCTGCTATGAAAAAATGGAATTTCAGCTTGGGAGATTACAGCAGTCTCAGTAAGTAAATTGGTTGTTTAATGATAAAAAAAGGATTGAAATCTTGACACACCCACCTCTTCCCCTGCCTTCCATAGTTATTATTTAGCTTTGTTATTGTCTTGGATAATAAAAGTAGTGCTACTCAAAGATAATGCCTATCTTTTAGGCATCTGGCTCATAGCACTTTTCTGACACTTCGTAGTTGATTAGAAACAATTTAATTTTTCAGGTAATCTAAATACCAAGCACAGGTTAAACTTCTTCTGCCATTGCTGAATTCTTCAGCAACCAAGAAGATCATAGGAAAATTATCTGCTGTGCTGGTACTTCATTTGAATTTGTATTGAGAATTGAGTGTGTTCCAGTGGCTAATGGTTAATTTCTGCATCCATTAATGTATTTTCTTTTTAAATAGCTCTTTTTGAAACACTTTTCGTGTTAATTTTGTGTGTCATAAAAGGATAAAGGGTAACTCTCCAGAGCTTTGAGTGAGACTGAAAATGGATTTACCTTTTTTTTTTTGGCATAACAAGGATGGCTTTATCTTTTTTCCCCTCTCCTGTCATTTTGTTCTGGAAAGACTGAGAGATGATAGAGGCAAACACTTCAGGTAAGCTTTTCAAAAGCACACTGTATTGAAGTGAGTGATAAATCACTATTGATTTCAGTGGGAACAGAATTAGGCCTGTGTTGAGCACTTTGAAAAACCACAGTTGAGTGCTGGTATTTTAGCTTCCCATGTGGGTTGCCACACATTTATAATTTAAATGCTGCTGGTTTGCTTGAAGTGTATCAAGTACAGATGAGAGCAGAGTCTGCACCAAGGAGCTTGCAAATGAAGAGAATGGTTTTTAGAAATCAGGCATTTTTCTTTAAAGCTATCAAATATATGAGTACTCTGTGGAAAGTTCCTGTTTACAAGTGAAGACAATATGTGATCAATCTTGGACAATGAAATTGTGGAAAAATAGCCTGAGAAAAGGGAACTGAATTAAAAGGGCCTTGAAGTCTTGACAGTGTAAAACAATTATTTTAAAAGTTCCCACTGTTAAATTAGTTCTTCTGAATAATGTGGTCTTGTATCACCTTTCTTTCTTTGTACTATAAATTAAACATGCAGTCAAGTCTGGAAACAAATGTTGAAATAAGAATAAAATAGGCTTTTTTCCCCCCAATTTCTTTCAGTATTAGTTGTAGAAGTGAGATCTAACAGTAGCATCTGAAATGTTTTGCTTGGTGCATTCGGAGGAGAAAATCTAAACTAGTGGTTTCCTATTCCTCTACTTTAAAAATTACTTTCACAGGATGCTCTTAAACTTTTAATTTGGAGTAGAAAGCTCAAATACTTGGATTTATTTTGGAAGTCACTTATCTTAAAATAAGATTGGATTAAATCTAAATGGTATATTTATTAACTGATTAGGAAGAAACTGTCTGAATTTCTTTCTCCCTTTTCGGATCTTGACCACTGAACTTAAATTTTGTACATTTTGTCGCATATCATTTAGCTGGACACAGTAGCATAAAGGGTGATGAACTTAAGTTGTAACAAAAGAGATTTAGGAATTTGGACTAGTTTCCTTCCTACAGCCTTGTGAATATGCAGTATTCATAGAACAGAATAATAGAATCAGCTGGGTTGGAAAAGACCTCTGAGATCATCAAGTCCAACCCTTGATCCACTACCACTACTACCTCCTAGATGAGATTTGCCTATCAGACACTGACATGAGGCAGGAGGCAGGTATTTTTAGGTCTTCTCCTTTGCTGTTTACAGAAGCACCTTGCCATCTCTTCAGGCACATGCCATTGATCACCATGCCCCTGTCCCTGTGATTTTGTAAGTGAAAACCCTGTATGGCTGTGTGCAATTTACTGCTAAATGTAGTTCTGCAGATTGCTTGCCCTGGCTTAGTGAGCCACATCTTAGGATTGCTGACAGAGAAGGAGCCTAATGCAGTGACAATGCTGGACAGGGCCTTGTTCACCTACTGTCACATATTCCCTTTGCCACGACTGTATCTCTGTGGAAAATCCCACCAACCTCCAGGCCATTCCTCTCTCTAGTCTTTGTCCCTGTGAGTGAAAGGAGGGAATCATAATTCCCTTTCAACTTGAAGGTGCATGGTTTGTTATCCTCTTGTTCCTTTTCTTCCCCAAGTATCCTGTGCATCTTTAGTTTATCAGTGTTCTTTGTTATTCATTCTTTTCTGTATCTCGTGTTTTTATCCCTAGTGGAAGCAGTGAATCAACTTTCGTCAGTAGTTCTGGCACCACTGGAAGGAGAAAACGCAGTTGGCTTGGCATCAGGCTCTCATTTCGTTGGCAGTGGGGCTGATGTGAAATCCCTCTTGAAGATGTGTAAGAACTGGAAGAAGCCCTCAGCCCTTGTCAAAGGGAAGTGTGTGCTGATCTCTCGCTTGCGATTTGAGGTTGATATTGGGTATTCTGCAGAAGTGATTGGAGTGTTCAAACAGATGGATTCCAGAAATTATGGTGAGTCTCATGTTTTTTCCTGCTTTTTTTTAATGACCTTGTTGGGGCTGCTTTTGCTTCAGAGAAGACAGATTGTGAGAGTACATCCGTCTGAAAGAGTGTAAGAGATTGTGCTTTGGTGAAGATTTTGAGAGCTCTTGTAGTTCTGTTATAGTGCTGTATCTGTGTCCAGCACTATCCCATGGCAGAACACGTCTTCTGGGCCTGTTAGCCAAGGTGATATTTCAGAACCCAGCATGATGACATTTACTGTTGAGGTGGGATGTGCTGATAATTTGCCAGCAGTACGGAGACCATGTGAAGTTCTAATCTTTATTATCCAATGCAGTTGGACATTCTCTTATTTCTCCTGCTTTACTCTGGTGTATAATGGCTGCAACTGCCTGGGCAGATTTAATTTACCAGCAGTTTTACCAGAATTTTTGAGGCAAGTGTAACTGTAGAGCACTTTTTATGTTGGCATTCAGATTTCCATGGTAAATATAATTCTTTTCCCCTTGTAATTTGGAAAATGAGGCACAGAGTGATGAGGTGACCTGCACAGTGTCACAGCAGGTCAGTGACAGCATAGAGAACAAATTCTGGGTTGTTTGTTCTTTGGGCAGGGCCTCACCTGGCTCATTGTTCAGCTAACTCTGGGGATTTACTCTGTTTTCCTGGATGTTGTAGGCAGGTGCTACCCAGGGATAAACCTGCCAGATAGGTCTGGTGTGATGTTACATTTTGGATATTGATGAATTGGTGAATTTCCTTTGTACCCTCCTGAGCAGAGGTACAACTGAAAGTGATTGTTTTACTGACTGAAGCCAGAGTTCGTTGGTTAACAAATGGGAACCTTCATGCACATTCTCTATCCCTTCTTGCAGTGAAAAGAAAGGGGTTGCCAAAATCCTTGAGCAGATGGGTTCATTATAGTGGTTCATTTGGAGAGCTGACCTTGGCTTGCTCTGGTGATACCGGTTCTAGATGTGTGCTCATAATTTTAAATTTTCTCCAAACAGTTTGCTTAACATGAAAGCAAACAGAGGAGAATTGATTTTGAAGAAGGTAACAATTCTTCTAAAGCAGTTCTGAAATCTGTATCAGAAGGTATGGATGAACAGACAGATTCTTATGGACAGAGAATTCAGTCTTTTTTGAAGGAGACTTACGACAGTGTTTGCTGTAACTATTGCAGATGTGAACACCAGAAAGTGGAATTTCCTGCTGGAGGATTACCCCAAACTAAGTGAGTAGCTGCGTTTCCCTGGTGAGGTCTGTTTTCTGGGAGGCAAATGAATTCTAACTTTATTTTTTCTTTATTTTCACTCTGGAAAGACAAGTTGCTAATGAACCGTGAGGCCAGTGTCATCCTGTTTTGTCAAACATTTACACTGTTTGCCCAGACTCAAAACTGTATTAATGTGTGCTATTCATGACAGTGCTTTAGGGACCCATTGGGAAAGTAGCTTTAGCTTTTGTCAGATTCTGCACTGAATTTGTGGATCACTTCTTAAAGCATGGGTGTATTTACTATCACAAAGTTACTTCGATTGCTTATAATGTAAAGCAGTTCTACATGAACTAAGGAGCTACAGAAGAATGGATTCCTTTGTTTCCACTTGCCACATTTGAAGAGGTTGATGTGGTGGCTGCCAAGCCTACCTGTCCTGACAGAAATTCTGTCAAACTGACTTGTTTTAGCTGTGCTCCCCTTACCCTCAGTGCCAAGCCCACCTTGCACCCTTTTGTGTGTATATCAGTTCATACACTGTCACAGCCACTCCTTGCTTAGAAAACAAATGTGTATCAGGCAGTTTTGCTTCCATTTCCTTAAGTAGTGTGCATGATGGTGTGCTAGTTCATATCACACCCAGTAAATTTGGTTTTTCAGGTCACAGCACTAGGTTTTCAAGTCAGATGATGACTTCTGTAACGACCAGTTCATCTACAGTTACAGTCTGAGTGCTGTCTAGTTGATTTTGTTCAGCCTCATATGTTACTGCTGGTAATAATGGCTTTGCAGGCAGCACATAACTATTAAGTTTTTAATTGATGTCTGCAGCAGGTTAGAATGCAGGTTGCTTCTATAGATGAGTTGATTCTGAGGCAAACAAGAAGAGCTGCTTGTTTCTCTTGCAGAACTGTGCAGATCTGCTTGAAGCAGAGGCATTCTTGAAGCAGAATTTCATACCCTAGTAAAATATTTCGATGCTGTCTGGATGCTTAAAAGAAAGCTTAGCAAGAAAAAAAGTCTTTTTAAGAGAGCATCATATTTTTCCTTGCAAGTGGAATCTAAGCACAGTGTCACTACAGAGTTAATTTCCTGGTAGAAGTTGATCAGTAGACTCAGAATCACAGAACTGGGTCAGGTTAGAAGGGACTACTGTGGGTCATCTGGTCCAACCTCTCTCAGGCAAGGTCATCCTAGAGCACATGGCACAGGATTGTGGCCAGATGGTTCTTGGCTATCTCCTGTGAGGGAGGCTCTACAACCTCTTGGTCACTCACACAGTAAAGAAGTTCTTCCTCATATTCAGGTGGAACTTCCTGTGCATCAGTTTCTGCCCACTGTATTTTGCCTTTATGCATCTGTATAATCCTGCTGAAACTGTGACTTGCTGAACTGAAATGTAGGACTGTGGTTTCTTGTGTTGCGTTGTTTTTTTATTTTTTAATGAATGCAACTTTGCAGAATAATCCAGTCTCAGCATCATGCTTCCAGCACATCTGCTTCTTAGTCTTCTATGTTTAGTTAAGTTTACAGAGTGCCTTGAGATTACACAAGTCCTAAGTGTTATAATTATTATTTTTCATCCCAGTCGACCTGCTGTGTTTGCCTTGGTGCTCGTATGAAGGGGTGTGGCTGTGGAATTTGGTTGGGGTAAGCTTCAGGAAGACAATAAGCAAGGTGCTCTACAAACATCCTTAGAAAGTGTGACTGAGCGTTTCAGAGATGAAAGGCTGTTGCTTAGAGTAGTTTTTCTCCAGCATGGGCTCCTGCTTCCACGGGATTCCAAAGCATGTTTAATAATTGAGTATATGCATGCTTCTATGATGCATGTCTTAATAACATTAGTAATGGCTGTAGGGCTGAAAGCCATGCAATGGGGCTGTGTAGGAATGCCACGTCTTGAAAACAAGAGAGTGTGTCTTAATGGAGACTATTATGAAACTGCCGGGTTGGGATGTTGACAGGTCCTGATTTCAGTGACAGCTGGTGTTCACTCACAATTTGCTAAAAAGGCCTTTTGTACGTGCAAAGGGCCTGATCCTGTAGCACATGCTAGGCAGTCTGAGCAAACACATCACCTTCCAGTCTGTCACAGTTTCAGTCATGCTGGCTGGCAGTTGTATACATTACATGAAGAATTGAGAATCCCACAGATTTGAGTAAAGAAAAAAAAATTGCCATGAATCTTGCAGGGTGTAATTTGTGAGGGCATTTGAGGCTTCTCGCACGTGCCTTTTAGAGAAACAGCATTTGCTTTGTTGCCTGTTCATTTGCCTACATCAGAATAAAACAAGAAGAGAGAATTTAAAAAGGCTGGTTGCCATTTTCAGCAGAGAGATCTGTTAGCTGGGAACTGTTTGTAGAGGTTAATGTCTCTTTGCCTAGTTGCTCAGTCATCTTTATATAAAGGTCACTTCACTAAAAAATGTCTGTTGGATGAATCATGCTGGTGGCAGATATATCTTAATCACTCTCCCAGCTCATGTACAGAACAATAGCATCAGAATTATCAGTGAGCAAATTGTAGCAATTATGCTAACACACAGCTTGGTCTGTGAGTGTAATAACAAGCTTCTGCTGTACTTCGGGTGGAGAGAGTTCCTGCTATTGAAGAAGTATAAATTAAACTGGAGAGTTTAAAAAGTTTGGTCATTGCCCAACTACAAATGGAAATCTTTTCATATGTATATTTCTTGGAATTGCTTTTCCCCTTTATATGGCAGGGGTCCATCCTGCTGCTTTCCTCTTGGAGATAACTGAAACAAAAATACCTAACTGAATTCTGATGCATTTACTGCTGATATAGTGAGTTCTTGTTTCAGTTGTTTTTCTAAACAGTTTTTTGTATGTCTTCTGGACTTCATATACAAACCAACCACTGAATAAAAAAGTTGCTTCCTGCAGTGAAGATCTGTGTATGTGCATTTGTGTTCCTAGTGTAGAGGTGTCTTTTGTTTAATGGTCACTGGTCAAAAATTACTGAATATGTTTTCCTGGTCACAGTTCACTGCATGTTTTAAATAGGTATTTATTTTCATGGGAATTCACTGTTGGATTAAAAAGAAATACTTGTATTTTGTGGGGGATGGGATAGAGAGGCTGCTGGAGGGGACTGAAATAAGGTTGTCCAGGAGGAGAATTGCCTAGATGCTTTGTTTCTATGATGCATGGGTGGAGGCCTCAAGTCTTGGCATAACGGAGGCTGGGGATCCCTTTAGTTCAACTGGCAAGGTAAAGTTCAGGGGCTTCATGGGTGAAACAACTTAAGTATTGAAGAACTCAAGTGACTGCCTGTGGACTGGTTCTGACTTGCAAGCTGCTTCTGTCCAGGAGAACAGCAGTGGACACCAGCTGAGCAGGGAGGTGCTGTTGTTACTGAAGGATGGCCATCAGAGTGCTGCTGACAGTGGTACAAGAGCAGTTTCTCTGACTCTTGGAGTGATTCCTGTTTTCTTACCCAAATGTAGTAAATGAGGGGGATGAAGTGGAGACAGAACCCAACCTGTATGAATTTGGGGAACAGGAGGAGAAAAGAGTTTTTAAAACTGAACATGTATGATCCTTTAGGTAACTGTCTTGGGTCACTCCTGATGATTTGGACATGGTGGAAACCTCAGAGCTGTTTAATGCAGAATCCCAAGGTCAAGATAAAGATGCCTGTGCCTTCTAGGCTTCAGGAGCTCTTTCGTTCAAATCCATATTTTCATTTCTGAGTAAAGAGTGCCCTAAGCTGCCCTCAGTGTGAATAATCCAGCTCCAGCTGTATTAGTAGCAATCATCTCTGAATGATGGCGTCAAGAGTTTCATTTTTTTTATAACCAAGTCTAAATACGAGGGGAGGAGATGTGATTCATCATGTGGTTCTGAAATAGACTTCAGGGAAGAGGCCAGGCTAACACCTGTGCATGATGCAGTGATTTCTGTGAGCTGTTTCAGGACAGGAAATAATATTGCTGATGAGGTTGAGGGTTGTGCCCTGACATCCATAATGTAAGTTGTGTGTATGTTGCCCCTTTCAATAATAAACTGCTCTGTTCTTTGCAGTGGAACTGTTACAGAGCCTCGTGTCAGCAGAAGTGGAGCCACTGCCCCAGGCAGTAATACAGACCTTTGCTGCTCAGCTGCAGAGATCTTCGTCACACACAGACATTCCTGATGCCGACCTTTCAGTAGTGGACTCCAAAATTGTGATGAGCCTCATGCCCTTTCAGCGGGAAGGTGTGAAGTATGTCCTTTTTGCATGCTGTTAAGGGCTAATCCTTGCCTAGAATTGTCTAGTTTATATTGGTGCCCAGATTACATTCTCTTCCGTGGAGGGCTCCACATTTCTTCAGTTTTGGTCTCTTATACTCTGGCATTCTGAGCTTTTGATTGTTTGGTATAGTATGGTTTATTTTGTTGGGATTTTTTTTTTTGGTGGAATTTTTGAGTGACACATCTGTTTTGTTTCTAGATAGAATTCATCATGAGTCAGGAGCAAAGTAGCATTTTGCTAGTCTGAAAAAATTGTTCAAATGATACATCTCTGGTCTCCCTCTTGTGATTCAGTATGTACATAATTGTCATATGATTATTTTGTAAGGTAAACTATTTTTTTATGAGTGCATCTCTTTTGTTGTTGTTGTTTTGAATATTTTTTTTAATATTAACTGCACAGGGGAAGGGACCAGGAAATGGGAATCAGGCCCTGACAGATTCAAAATGACTAATTGTATGTAAAGATAAATTCTTAAATGACCCTGTCCCCATCATATATGATAGTTTTTTGTTGACTTCAATATATAGTCCAGGAAAGTCTGTTCTTAGTGGCCTTAAATTGCCATTGTTATGGGTAATAATTTCTTAGCTCAGCCAGGATGAACTCTGGGACAGAACATAATACCATGTAAAGAATGTGCTTTAAATATTTGTATGGTCTTGACACTACTTCTCATATGAAATCAAAGTCTGTAAGGACTGGGCTGAACCACTCTGTTCAGGAGCTTCCAAGCTGTGAGAGATCTGTGAGAGTCGCTCATGTGTGTTAAGACTAAGGGAGAAAATCCAGGTTTACTGAAGAACCCAGATCACTTCCAGGTGATCCACATTAGAGGCTTGGTGATGACTTGTGCTCATTTTGGCTGCCAGATAATTACCCAATTCTTGACCCTTATTTCCCTCTGTTTTCCCTAGTTTTGCAATTTTGAGAAACGGACGTTTACTCCTTGCGGATGACATGGGCTTGGGCAAGACCATCCAGGCGATCTGCATTGCTGCCTATTACCAAAAGGAATGGCCCTTGCTGGTGGTGACTCCTTCTTCCGTGAGGTTTACATGGGCAGAGGTACTGTAAGCTCGAGCATGGCCCCAGTAAAGGGCCTGTGTGATGGTTATACTGTATTGCACTTTGTAAAAGTTAAATTTTTAAAAGTATTAAGGTGAAGAAACTAAAAATTATACTGATTTAGAAACTTGAAGTGGGGGAAATTGCTTAGCATTGACTACATGGTATATGCCTATTTTGTTTTATTGGCTGTTTTTCTTCTTGTGGTCCAGCTGATCTGTTGGAAAGAGGGAGAACTAGAGAATGTATCTCCTCTGACCCTCTGTTAACTTTGTTCCTACAAGTCAGCTGGCTCCAAGGGGGCATTTTACTCATCAGTGTCAAAGATAATAGTTACATTCAAGCAATTGTCTTGTATTCTAGCCCACTGTAGCAGCATTTGCCAGTTCCTTGGCTGGAACAGGGGCCCAGATGCTGGGATTCTCTACTCTGTTCAAAAGGCCCCATTATCACCATCATTAAGTGTGTGTCATAGTACATCTTTTGGCCTGTCCAGTGTATGCTGCTGACTCCTCTGAGTCCTTAATTAATGTTGATCAAAGCCCAAGAAAGCTTGGATAGTTGGGAATGTATCTCAAAATAAATCACTGCCGTGGCCTGTACACTGTTGGGTTGCCATAGGCTAGTGAGATGCTCACTGTGGGAGAAGGTGGTGAGCCAGAGGTTTTAGGTCAGTTAAATTCATGCCAGAGCAGGAGGGGGTGGGAGTTCATCTTTTCCTGGAATACTGCATTGATGAGAAGAGTATTGATTGGGATTTGCTGGTTTTGTGCTGTAACCAAGTTGTTAGAGCATCTTGGTGTGTGTTTTCACATCCAGTAGTGCAACAAAATGTAGGGCACAAAGAAAAGAAAATGGGAGAATGGAGTGATGCTCATCAGACTTGAAATTTCAAGGCCTGTAGACCTCTGGGACAACACCAAATCTGAATCCATCGCTTCTGTGGGATATCTACCAGGAACAATTTGAAGCTTGGTTTCCTGAAGTATTGGGCACCTGCAACTAAATTTCTACGTTCTGCTACAAAAGATTTAAGCAATATGAGGCATTTTTGTTTGTTTGTTTGAGTGCTTGATTTCTTCTTCCTTCCCCTAATCCTGACTCCCAAGGAGGCTGTTGTAGATGTTTTGTTAGGTCATTTGCTTTAGATGTGTTGCTTTTTGAGTATGCGAAGGATGCAGGTGTAAGAAAAATGTGTCACAGAACGTGGAAGTAGGGGAGGTTTATTATACTCTGTAATCTACTCAGTTCATTCTTGCACAGATGTGTTTTACTGTAGTGGTAGAAGCTCTCTGGGGCTAAATTGGTAGAAATTTTTTTCATCTTAGCATTATCAGTGGTTTATTTTGGCTTTCTGGGCTCAGGCCACTCAGTGACTTCATAGTTGGGGTGCCATAGGAAGCTAGTGGGAAGATGCAAGGTACTCTTGGGTGAGAAGTGCTGCAACCATGTGCATTTAAAGTTCAGTATTGAAACTTCATTATTTAATGGTCAGGGCAGTTTCAAAGCACGTCTTGTGGATGAAGGTCAGCATCATGTGAGAAACACAGCATCACTTTTGTGGTGTGAATTAGTCACATAGCCTTTATTAAAGCAGAGGGCAGTACGATTAGGAGCTTCCAGATACTTTCCTCTTGCTGCCACCTTTGTCTAAGTTTTGACTTGGCGCCAGCCACATGGTTTTTTGGTTGGGATCTAACCTGCATGGTGGCTGGTTTTGGTTGTGGTGCTTACAGTAAGTGGTGAAGGATAGTTAATTGTTACTTTTTCACATAGTGAGAAATGTGAGAAGCTCTCATCTAACCCCTCTTGCTGCTGCAAGTGGTTGCTGAACAGTGGAGAGGAATGATGGTTGGCGTATTTCCACAGGCAAAGGGCCTAGAGACGGAGATGCCATTCCTCATCACCCCTTGGTTACATTTCTGTAGGGTCCAGATCCTGATGGCCAAAGTCCCAGACAGCTTTCTGCAGAGCAACATCAGCAGAACTCAAATGTTGTAGAGAGCTTGGTGTCATTTGGGACAAAATTACAAGGGAAACGGTGGGTGGTCTGTGGCTAACAGATGGGTTTGGGGGAGGATATCTTGCTCTGGTGTGTGGAGCGTTTCAAGAGGTTGATTGAATGACTATTACCACATATATTTCAGCTGCTGTCATAGAGCAGCTGGTGTGTTGTCAACTTGATCTTTTCATTTTTTATTTTTGTTTGGCAATTTTTTTTTTCTGTAGACTTTTTAAGAAGAGGTAGTGGAAGAGTTTTGTTGATCTGGATGAGTTGTACTTTATCCTTACTGTGGAGTAAACATTGCTGTAGTAATAGATGTTTACTGCTCAGAAGTCTGTGTTTCACAGCCTGAGGTTTCCTGTTGAGTAGGAAAACTAAATTTCCCTGTAAGTAGTGGTTGCATCATTCTCTGGCTTTGAGCATAGCAGGTAACATTGCCAGGAGGTTATCCACTTTTCTGCTACAGATCAGGGTTTTTGTTTGTTTCTTTTTCTTTTGTTTGTCTGGCTTTTTATTTTTTCAGTAAGAAAAGAATAGAGCATGTTTGAGCTTTCCTAGCTGTGGAAGGTAGATTTTGCCTTATAGCCTGAGTTCTGGTCTTGATCTTCCCATTACTAGGGTGGTCAGGGGAAGGCTCCTTACCCTAACTGTGCTCCCAGGTGATGTCTAGTGGTGGATGGGGTGGCTCCATGGTTTAAGTATTCATGAGGATATTCTGTGAAGTGCTTTGAGATCTTGAAAAAGAAGATAAGAACCAGAATGCAATTAATTTCTTTCCTCTTCCTCCAGGCATTTCACAGGTGGCTTCCATCCTTGAGTCCAGATAGCACTAATGTCATAGTGACTGGCAAAGACAACCTAACAGGAAGCTTGATCAACATCATCAGTTTTGACCTTCTCAGCAAGATGGACAAGCAACTTCAGAGCACATTCCAAGTAGTTATTGTTGTAAGTGGTACACTAAAATTTCCAAGTTAATTGTATGCTGCAAATGGGGTGACCTTTGTACAGCAGAGAAGTGTGAAGTAGGTCTTATTTAAGACTGAAACTATCTTGTAATTGTGGCTTTGATCACAGCTGTCTTCATGAGTTCAAGGAGGTTTCCCTGAAACCTTTTGAAATAACTAGTGGAGTTTAATTTTTTTCCGATTCCTGAGGCTATGTTTTCGCTTTTACTGCCTCTCTGATTTCATTGTGGTTGGTCATTTCCTCTGCTGGAGAGAAAGGTGTTTAATATGGTGTGTCAATACAGTAGTCTTGGAATTGTATCTTCTTAAGGGGATTGGACTTCAGGGTGGTGTTACTGTTTATCCAGTAAACCAGATAACTTCTCAACATCAAGTATGTGGATTAAGTGTCTAAAAAATCTCCCTTTGCTTGTGTTCCACTGACAATCTGCATTAAGCCTTCTTTGATCGCTATCATTTCTTTTGTAAATTACTTCAAAATCCATTTTTTATCCTTTTACAGAGCCACAGTAAAAGGCGTTTTTGTGGATTTCAGTTACTAAAAATTTGAAACATCTAGTGTTTCAAATCCAGCTTGGATCAATAGAGAGCAAAAGTGTATAGGTAGCTTACTATGAGTGTTTGATGTTCTCAGTCTAGTTTTCAGCACACATGCACCTGTCCAAAGATCATGACAATTGGAACATAGTAATCGTTTTGTTTCTCAGCATTAGATGAGAACGTGGTAATAGGTGGAGTTCTTTGGAGACCAATCTACTCATGAGGGAATTGATTTTTCACTTTTATTTTTTTTCCCTTACACACTCTCTGACAAGAAATTCTCTTGCTTTTGTAGGCTGGGGGTGGAATTGGGCTCTACTGCCCTGGAACTTTTTACCAGCCCTGAACTGTCAAATGTTCTTTCTCTGTGTTTATATGTTCAAATTTGGACCCTGTGTATGTTTTTACAGAAGAGAATAGTCCTACTGAGTGCTGAGCTTTCCCTTTTTTCTTCCAATCCTCTTTTGATGGCTGGGAACATTAATGTAGCTTATTTGTTAATCAGGAGGGAGAAGCCTGTGCCTGAGAGGCTAAGCAGTTGTACTGTCTTTGCATGCATGGTTGCTTGCCTCTACACATGTGGAAAGATGAGAATGTACCTTTGGAGGGCACTGATTATTTTTTGTGTCTAAGTTCTGCCTTGCTACAGCAGTAGAAATGAAGCCTGTTTGAGGGTGATGTCTCAAGTAGGAAACTATTACCCACCTGGTGAGCCCTATCAGCAGAACAGTTGGGTCTTAATTGGACTTCTGTTTTTTCTTATCAATTTCATTCACCCCTTATTAAGGGAACTGGCACTGTAGAGGCCTCCTATGTTTGCTGCATTTAAAGGATACATAGGGGCAAATGAGTATCGGTGGTGGCAATAGTATTCCTTTCTCCTTCCCTCTCTAGCCCCCTCTGCTCACATGTTTTTTTGTGGTCATTTATGATTCATGGCTGCCAGGTTTGGTTTCTGTTCCATTTGCTTGCAGTTTTGAATGTGGGAAGCCTGCTATTCTCCATCCTGTCTTTTTGTTTAGAATTTGATGTGACTATCCCAATACCTGAAATATCCTCTGACATGAGAGGCTTGTAACACTAGATAGCTGAGAATACTGGAGATTTGTTCTGTAATGTGCAGTTGGACTATGGATCAGAACTGACTTCGCTTTCATGCCTGTTTTGTTTCAGGATGAATCTCATTTCCTAAAGAACATAAAAACTGCACGATGCCGAGCTGCCATGCCTCTACTCAAGGTGCGTGTGCTGGTGCCAAACCTCTAAGGATCAAACCGCTAAGGTCAGGCTCCCGAGGCAGTGTTGCTGCATTTACCAGGTTTAGGAGCCAGCAGCTGAATTCTTGCATTGTTTAAGGGGAAGTCCAGCTAATAGTGTAGATCCAAAAGCAAAATTTGTCTCTGGCTTTACTGCTTGTTTCTATACAAATATTAGATGGCAAGACCTAACAAAACAACTTCAGAAGCTCCCTTGATCTCATTGTGGTACTGCCACTGATGAGTTTTATGGTGACAGGAGAAAGGGAATATCAAAACTTACCAAATATATTCAGTGAGAGTAGAAAGAATCTAGTGATGTCAACACAGCTTGTTTAATGAAAATAATCATCGGTTACTTCTTGGCACACAAATCACTGCTGTTTATAAGAAGGACAGTGCCTAGGTCCCTTCCTTGGCTTTGGTTTAGGGCTCTAGACTGTTACTGCAAGCTTCCAATGTATGTATTTGTGTGGCTGGGGCCCAGGATCATTCCTGCTGGTTACATGTACAGAACTACTAGGAAATGGCAAAATGTGAGGTTAGCAAGACAAGTGGCCCACAGAAGGGAGGCAATAGTCAATTATGTGATTACAGGAGAAATGCAAATTCTAATGTTTTCCTGTTGTCCTGGGATCAAAGAATCGAACTCTCCCTGGTAGCCTCTAACAGATACAGATTAAAGTTATGTGTAGTTTCTAGACACTGCAGAGTCTGTACATTAGAAGCAGGTACATGCAGTTCCTCTTCAGCAATTAATCAGCAAGTATGTATAAAGAGAAGATTCGATCTGTGATGGCTTTATAGCAACTAACTTTCATATGCAAGATTCTTAATGGCAAACTGAAGGTGGTTGTCCTTGAATAATTTGATTGTTCTCCTTAAAGGCCTGACTCTTGTCTTCTCTTGGTTTTCAGATCACTTCGAGGCTTTTAATGTTTGGAAACTAAGTAGGAGGTCCAATTTTAAGAGCAGTTTGAAATACAGTAATTAGGGTATTTGTCTAAAAGTGGTGGAAAATAACAAATTTACCTCATTGCAAAATGCTCAAAAAAGCAGCCTCATCCTTTCCTACATGAAGCTTTGTTAGGATCAGCTTGTCAGAATTATTTGCAGGCTACAAGATATGAGAGTGAAAGATGGTAGCTGTTAGGCAGAGGTTAATTGCCTGTATGCACTTACTGAGAATTTACAGTTTTATGCTGTCACATCACTGGTCTTAAAGAATTGAGAACTGATGCTTCTGAAACTGAATTTCAGTCCTCTGAAAGCATTAAGAGTTTCATGTTCGTATCATGCATTATCTCACCTGCACTGAGCGTGCAGTACTAGATATTTTGTGTTAGATGTTCGGGTAAATTTTATTCTCCTGCTTGCTGACAATAACTTCTGACCTGAGTATTTGCTGTAACAGTCACTTTTCTGCCCTCCTTCCTTTCCAACACAGGGATTTTGCTCTAAAACTAGCCCCTTTAGCAGCTTTGTCTTCAGCTCCTAGTGAGTGATGCTGTGTTCACTACTGGCACAGCACATCACACCAATGCTTTTGTATCTAAAGAACTGCCAAAATATCAGGAGCTTGCATCACTTGAATACTGGATTTAAGAATTACACTGTCATCTTTAAAGTAAATGGTCAATGGGTTAACAATAGGATTATTTTCAGTATTTTTACATGATACTTTGAGATTATTGAAAAAGAGGCATTGATAAACATGCTGCTGTGGATAATATTCTTGCTTGCCTTCTTTATGTTAAAAGGATTAGAGCAGTACCGGGGCTCTTAGAAGAGACCAAAAAAAGGGACATCCATAGGCAAGTCCTTGATAGGTAAACTGCTTCTAGCACCTCATCCCTACCTTAAGGTCCCGGTGTGAAGCCGTGCCAGTGCTGTATCCAGAGCCTCTGGAGCTATCTCCTGTCTTGTCTGTCTGCCTTTTAAGTGTTGCTACTTTTAACTGTTGTTAGCTTTATACTACTTTAAACTGTCTGAAATTGCCATAGTTGCTTATATTCCTATGAGGTTCCCAACATCCCGAAGCATGAAAGCTTAGCCTTGAACTTTTAGGGACAGAAAAAAAACCCACCTAAGAAATGTGATCCTTGGTCCTTACATGCTATGAAGATTTATGAGTCCATAATGACACTGGACAGATCTAAGTTAAAATGTGTTTGAGCCAGAAATATTTCTGTCACTTCCATCCATACCTGTTATCTTGATAGAATTTGCTCTTGTGACTTCTCCATTTGAATAATAAATAAAATATATAAGCTGTTGCAAGCGTTCATACAGAACTTCACAGTAATCAGATTAAATGAATACATTCATAATATAGATGAGTTACCTTGGATATTAATTTCAAATCTGTCTTGTTAGACAGCCAAACTGAATCTCCACCTCTGAAATATTTAACCCATGGTTACAGCATTTAAAGCCTCATTATAGTTTTAATATATGACATTGACCAGTTTTCAAAATGAAATGGTATTTTTAGCCACTCAATAATAATTCATCTTTTCCTGCTCTCTTGTATGTGTTGCAGTACAAGTGTATGGAATTCTCAAGGAAAGCCACATATTAAACATGTGACCTAAGTTTGTCAGTTGGGAACTTCTGGACATTTTTTAAACACTAACAAAAGCCACAGACTCTGTGTGTGCAGTACTCTGTATCTTTTCTGACATACTTGGCTGTTACCCTGACAGAGATTTAGAAAAATTTTGCTTGAGACAGTGGGAGCTGTGACCAGAAGAACTTTTATAATGACTGGATGTATGCAGTGGCCGTGCTCACTGCCTCAGCCTGCCCCAGGTTGTCATTACTTTAGAGTAAGTACATAGACATGTTGTGCCCAATTTATTGCTACTGGACAGAACTTTGAGAGGAACTTGTAATTGCACAAATAGTAAGATAAGGTGAAATGGCAGGAGCAGCAAGATGTTTAGGCCAGATTTCTTACTCCCTTCATGTGCCCAGTGGATGTGCAAACTTGTGGGTGTGCAGACTTGTACGTGGGGGAGAATGCTTCATCCGCCTGCGTGGAAGGAGGTGGCAGAGTTTGTACACAGTCTGTGTGCATCCCTGCAAAGTTATAGAGCAGGATGGTTTGAAAGCTGTAGTAGAAAAAAGTCCTTTGATGTTTGATCATGTGGCAAAACCCTTGCTTTCAAGGTCGGCCAGCTTTCTCACTGGCTGGTCTGTGCCAGCAGCTGCTTGAGATCTGTCTCTAGCTGCAGCACCTCTCACAGTACTCAAGAGGGCTAGAAGTTGCTGCGCTTGAAGGGCTCCTTTTGTCTTGTTTCCATGGACATCAAAGTGAGAATGGCTTCATCCTGTTGGGCTTTGGTTGAGTCACCAAAAGGCCTGGTTAGGCCTGGATTGTCCTTGCCCCTAATTGAAAGCTATGGCAATTGGTATTAGGACCTACTTGTCACCTTGCTGTTTTCTGTAGTCTCTTGTTTGTGACTAAATTCACCTGGATGTACTGACAATATTGCTTGCTCCCTTCACCTCTGCCCTGCATCTGCCTCCCTCAGAGGCAGAGTGTGCCACGGTGTTACACCTTTTCTAAGTATTTTGTTTTTTCCTTCCAAGATTAGACTGACCCAGAGACATGATCATAGGAGAGGGAGCATGCCTGCTACCAGTATCTTAAAACAGCAAAGCCTCAACAATGTAGATGGAGAAGAAAAAGCAAAATGGAACTTTTTCGTTGATCTGTAGTGGGATCTCTTAGGGACCAGATCAAAAAGGATTCTGCCTCTTTTGACCAGCCAAAGTGCTGCATGGTCTTTATTCTTCTGTAGTTGCATGGAGTACTGCAATGCAGTGGAAACTGGGGAAGGTCCCAATGGGAAATGGATGAGTTTTTTGGAAGCATGACAGTAACTAGTGAAGAACTGGGTTATAAATTGAGAAATAAAAGGTAATATCTAATAAAATATTCCAGTGGCATTAAATATTCTTATTCCCTTTGTGCTCTCTATGGGCATTGTTCTCCAACATTTGAGTAATATTAATAATGTGACTGTTCCCATTGAGCTGGTGTTCCAGTTAATAGTATGATGCACATCCTGATGTTTGCAGGGTTTAAAGGTCCTTGGTTTTGTTATGGGAGTCAAATACACCCTTTGTGCTTGTTTCAATAGAGCAACTTAAAAATAATGAAGGGAAACAGGTCAGTGCTGAAGGTAGAAGGTGAGGAGAAAACACAGATTTCCCTTTCCAGTGGGAATAAACAGCAGTTGTCTTTAAGTCTTACAGATCTGTATGGATTACATAAATAAGCCTTTCCTTGTCACCTGCTGAGAGAAGGAACTTCATCTTGAAACTGAAGAAGCCCTCAGGGCTGCATCTTTAGATCTGCTCTTACCCTGCAATTTTCCTTCCTTTTTGGAATAAGAAGGTAGTGTAATTTGCTTCAGTCATGGCTTATCACTGCTGTTTGACACACATTGTCTGTCTAGATGTCACTTAAGAATAGGGAAAGGTGTTTATATTTTTTGGAATAACTACTGTAGGATCATCTTATGAAATCCACAGCCCTATCTACCTTGCCCAAGTACAGAAACAGATTCCTCAGAACAGCTGCTACTCTTTCCCTTTATCAAAGCTTCTACTTCATCAGGTGATTATCTCTATTATATTATGGCCCCCCTCAGGTTTTTCATTTCAGAGGATAAGCTATTCTTATGCTAAGTAGTTCAAAATGACACAGTAAGCAAAAACTGGGGACACAAATAATTGTACAGCCAGAACCAGCCACACTTACTTAAAAAAGTATGTCAGTCTGTTAGCATATGGCAGAGCTCAAACTGTGAAATTCATTTAACACAGCCAATCATTGTATGTTAATGAGGCTCTTTGCATGTTCAATTATTTGTTTGTTGCATAACCCCTCCTCCTCACTTATTCCCCTTCAAATTGGTTGATTGCTGCGTTTTGACCTCTGAAGTAAGTGCCATCATTTTACAAATTATTCTTTGACTTTCAAAAGTGACTTTTGTAAATGTTCTCACACCTGTGGAATTAATTCTTGCTGGTGTATCGTGTAATGCTACAAAGCCATATTTGTCTGCAGACCAGGTCTCCACTAGCTCTGTGAACTCTATATCTAAATTCAACTGAACAGCTAATGTTAGTTCTTCTATGTAGAAACATATATCAATTGCTTACAGATCTGATTTTGCTAGAAAGTCCTTTCTGGTCCCTGCAATCTTACTTTCTGAGGTGTTGTTCCATATTATTCTTACAGACTTGAGAAGAAAGAGGCTAAGCTCTCACTCTTGGCAGCACAGAAGGTTCAGCAGGAAACAGGAATGAAGCAGTGATCAGCAGAGACTTCTCTGCAGGAGCAAATCTTTACTGGCATCTATTCAAAATTAGTTGCCACTAGGAAAAAAAAAGGGGAATCAAACCCATTTCTTTCATTCAAAATTTAAGTCAGCCTTTAGCACCTGGAAATTTGTCTTCCTAGGATTTCTTTTCTTCTGTTATTTCTTGAGCTTCATCTGTCATGGGTTTTAAAACTGAAAGGGACCTTTGGGATAATGAGTTAGACCCACCTGTGTTGCACAGTTTTCTGGAATTAATTTCTCAAGTTCTTCCCAGCTCTTGTAGAGTCACTGTCTTTTGGGGGTTTTGTTCATTTTTTTTGTTACTGTTGAGGTTTTTTACTTTTCAGTTTGTTGCAAATGGTTAATCAGAAGATGTGTCACAGCCCTTAGTAAGAGCTTGCAGTGGTTGGATAGATACCCTGTCTGCTCAGAAATAAGTGACACACAGCAAAACAGCAGCTGGAAAAGTTTAGAATTCGAGTAACCTGTAACTTCATCATTTTCTCATTTGACACCTATTTAGGGATTGGGGAAGGAGCCTGACTAATTGTTTTGACTACTGGGGAATTAGTGTTGCAACCTCATCTCATGTAGCTCCCAGGGAAACCCTCCAAAGGGGAAGAGCCTTGAGAATGGCATAAAATCTTTCAACACAGTTGGGTTTATGTTGCATTTGTTATGTCCCTGCTCTGTTTGGAGTGTGCTTTCCTTGCTTTACCTTGATCCAGAGTTATTTTAAATGAGATGTCTGTAATTGCATGACCTCTGTGTTTTCTTTTTTTCTGGTGGTGGCCTTCTGTTGGCCTAGGAGGAACAACTTTAATATGGAGGTTTCTTGTTGTACTTATGGGACTGGCTTGTCTTGTGTTTCAGCAGATTTCTCAGGGTGGTGTCAGCTTGCTCTTCAAAGGCTTCTGCAAGGCATCAGATATTGTCCAAGTTCTGCTCAGTTGTTCTCCAGTGTTACCTTAGTTTTAAAAACTGACCTGATTTCTGCCTGATCACTTTGTTTCCTCATGGCATCTGATATCTCTGGTCTCTGTGACTCCTTCCTCCTTTGAGTAGCATAGGCACCTCTGTCTTGGGCAAACTAACTCTTACCTTCTGACACGTCCAAAGATTTGACCTCTCTTACTAAGTCAATAAACATCCTGCTTTTTTTAATGTTATGGGAATTGTCTGATCCTGGTGGTGGTCACATTTCTTTCTGATCTGTTTAATAGGGATGACTGGAGAAGGCAAGTCCCAAACTGATCACAACCTATATATAAATAGCTGATAGAGTTCTGAAATTAATTTCCGGTACCTGATCTGTGAACTCTTTTTCCACCAGATTTAGTTGGCAAGTGGATGAAACAGCTGCATAGAGCTGGGTGACTTGTTGATCTCAGTGAAGTGATAAAAGAATTTCATTTTCCTTTTCATTTAAGTGTGAATGAGCTGTTGGTACAGATGTCACTCAAGAATTTCTTTGTTATTTTAATGAACCTGCATTAAACCATGCAGGAAATTGCAAGGCATGTGTAATTTAAGTATTATATGTGAATTTACAGCAGTAGAAATTCATAGCTCTCACCTAATAATAGAATAAGGTAATAGTGAAAGTATGAAGGTAGAAGTGCATCTTAGAGACTTTCATTTCTATAGTGTAATTTTTTCCTTCACTTTTTAGGAGCAACTACTATACATACAGGTTTCCCACCCTCTTCCTAGAGCATGTTTTACAATCTTCTTGCGTGATTTGTATTTATTCAGCCAACTGTGCCTGGACTCACCATGGCTGTCAGATCTTCTTCTGATCCTGCTTCAGACAGCTTCATCTTTTTCTCCTTGTAGTAGAATTTAAAAAAATGAAAAAAGAAGTAAGAAAAAAAATCCTATCTCTTTGTATCTCTTCTGCTTTTGTTAGAAAGACAGTGTGCTTATGGCTTGCTGTGGCAACTTTATTACGAGAGAATTTGTTTTGGAGGGGGGGGATGTATCCTGAGAGATTGTGTCATGTTCCTGCGACATCTGATGCCAAATGCAGTGTTCAGCCAGGCATAAGATATTAATGTGTTTAGTGGGTAAATGCCAGTTCAGAAAGTACTGTAATAAAAATGGATGTCCCCTTCCCTAACAGCATGTGGATGTTTAATAAGAAACTGTATGGTTTGTCCTGCTCCCTAGAAGTTTTAAGCACTGTCCTTGAGTGTCTGCAGGTAGTGATGGCTGAAGGTATCTGTGGAAGGTGAAATACTCTTCCATTTAGGGTACTTGAACAGGGGTCTGGGGGTTTTTTGGGACTGGGATGATTACTTAGGTTTTCCTTATATTGTAAGCTGTATGATAATGATGCTGTTTTGCTTTCCCAGGCTGCCAAGAGAGTGATCCTGCTTTCAGGAACCCCTGCCATGTCACGGCCTGTGGAGCTCTACACGCAGATTGCGGCTGTCCAGCCATCCTTTTTCCCACAATTCCACTCCTTTGGGCTACGCTACTGTGATGCCAGAAAGGTACTTCAGTGGGGAAAGTGGCAGACTGGGACTGTGCAAACAGCATTGTATTTTATTCAAAATGTGGAGGCTTTTTCTTTTCTTCCTTCTTCTTTCTGTCTGATGTTACATCTTTTCTTTTGTGAAAGTCTCAGAATAACATTTTGAAAGCTCTTAAGCTGAGAAGATCTAGGTCCTGCAGTGGTGGGCCTGAGACATGGAGGTGGTAATGTTTCTTGTCAAAATCTGCCATGGAAGCCATGGAAATAAAAGCTTGGAAAAAAGAAATAAATATGGCCATAACTGGTGAAAGGAGCCTATTCTGATAAAATCTTACCTCGAGAGTGTTTTAAATGGGCAAAGTAATATGGGGGCTTTAAGCAGCTGCAGGTTTGAGCTAATTGGTTAAAAATCACAAAACCAAAAATCCAGTTTCTAATCTGCTTTAATCACTTTGATAAAGGCCTGTGTTGCTTGGGATTTTGGATTTTATACCTCCAGGTAAGTAAAAAATGAGGACTTATAGTCTTTGTATTCTGCTCTTCTAATTCAGGAAATGGATGTGATGCCCAGCATATCTTGAAAATAACTCCTCTGCCAGTTGCTCAGCAATAGTTTCCATAGAGTCATTGAGTCCTACCACTGCAAGTTCTTGGTTTTGCAGCCATGATGGCAGGTGTCTGCCTTGCTGCCAATGTATGGGCAACTCAGCTGGGCTTGGATTTGCCATCTCTGGGGCTGCTGTATATATTGGAACACACATTGCTAAAAGAACAGCTTTTGCTGCTGCTTGTTGTACAAGGAGGCTCAGGGATCTTCTGTGCTGGTTGCATAGACACAAAAGGGGAAACCAAAGTTCCCCTGAGTTCTGATTTGGAACAAGAGCCCTCTAATCTGTCTTGCCCTCCAGTTCCTCCAGGACAAACATGTAGTAGTTAGCACATGGCACAAAATGGCTTGGCAGTGTGAGGATGCACCTGTAGCACAAACTTGCACACTCTGCTTTGTTCTCAAGTAATCCATTTAACTTCTTGTGCCTCATTGTCTGTAAGACTGGGAAACACTTTTCAGCAGAGTGGTTGGAAACACTAAATGACCATTTTATGTTCAAAAATATTTACTGAAGAACTGAACATCATCAGTGTATGCCATGAAAATAGTTACAGCTAACAGCTGTTTGTAGGACTTTTGTGTTTGTTTTCTTTTCTGTTTAGGGTAGCTAACATATACCAGGTTTCCCTCAAGAAGATTCTTACTGCAGTCTCATATAAAATTCTCAAGTTCCTTTTTTCCTAGGTCTGAATGCCCACTTTTGCTTTCATAACCAGTGTAGTGGTGTTCTATGTATGTCCAAATGTGCAATGCAGAGGAGCAATTAATTGGCTTTGGCACTTGTGCGCTGATGCCATTGATTAGATTAAGGCCATTAGCATGCAGGATCATGGATACAGAGATGGAGTCCTAGACTCCATCCATAGTAGGGATCATATTGAGGGAGAGGGTCCCATCTGCTGAGCTTCATTGTCTTTATTGAAAGATTCCTTTCTGAGTAGTGTTCAGAATGCTTCCTAGAGGAAAATTAAGAGATACAGTTCAATCTTGTTGGTTTTCTGCAGTAAAAAGGAAAGTTGATTCACAGCATCTGAGTCTGAATAGGCTTGGAGTTTCATAAACCCTTTAAGGGTTAAGTTCTCCATGACTACCTGTTGCTTCAATTATGAGGCACACAGACGTCAGGTAGGATATTGGATATAAGAAATAAAATAGTTTTACATGATCCAGGTTGTAATAGTGTACTTTGTGTAAATGAGTTTTCAACCTGCAGTGAAACTCAGCATGGAGGTCCCTTCAAAACCTCAGCAGGGTTTCTAGTACAAGTTTTTTTCTCTGTTTGACCTGTCTCTACTAGACAGTTGAACGTTGCTGGTCTTCTCTATGCTCACCTGGGATATTTTGCTGCAGTTAATGTCAGCGATAAGAGTGAATCTTTTGGCTATTTGGAGAAGTGGGGCTGGTGGAAATGAAGAGATGTGGATATTAAAAGGTGTTTTGATGATTGTAGTTGTTTCTTCATGACTGTAGAGTGTTTCTCATGTTCTTTTTTGCAGCTCTAACCTGAAACTGTGTTAGGAGTTCCATCCTCTCTGTAGAACTGTTGTGGTATTTCTGCTGTCATTACTTAAATATTTCCTTCTTTCTGTCTGAAAATAGCAGCTTTATGAGTGGAGATGGAATTGCACAGAACCAGAGAGGTTTTGCAAGGCTTTTGAAGATCTGTTAGGATGAAAGGTGCTATGTAAAAATGTTTTGGTATTAATAATAAATCTGATTATTATAAGATTAAAGAAAAATTGGTGAACCTGAACCATTCAACTTAAAACTAAAACCTGACTAGTTTCTGTTTCAAGATAATAGATTTTATGACAGAAAATTACAAATATCTGGCAGATTTTATTAGAAAAGATATAAAAGTTTATAATTTTGTAATTCAACCTCCCAGCATCTGTATTCTTAAAAATACAAGTGAAATGTCACCTGTTATTTACAAACTATCTCAAGTCTGTTTCCCAAAATACATGCTGTGAGTTCATTTTTCGAACTGGGTGATGTTCGCAAATATTAAATAATTTCTATCTGAGCACATGCTCTGAATTTGTAAGAATTTGGCAGCTTCTGCTAACCCTGTAATAAGTTTACTGACTCATGTAAGATGCTGTAACAGTTTGGTAAGAAAATCACAGTCGGAAGCATGTGTTCTGGAATGTTATGGATCAAAGCCAGATGTGTATTTTGGCAAAATAAATGTCCCTCTTTTTTTCTCTTTTCTTTTCCACAATAGGGTATACTAAACTTAATTCTAATAATTCCAAAAATAATTATCTTTTTATCACTAGCTAGGTGCAGCACAGAGCTAGCATGTTTCCTTGTCTGCACATTGTTCCAGCACTATAAAAGAAATACATAATCTGAATGTACTGTGGGGACTCTGCCTGTATGTGCTTTTTAATATCTCAGTAGATGGTGTATTGGCTCTGTGTGTACCTTGTTCGTTCTCTGATGATGATGTTGCTCTTCTGAAAGGAATTGAGCTACATGGACACAAAGCATATGTATTACTTCCTTGTTATAGAAGTGGAAAATGGACAAACATTGGGTCTGTAAGCAGAATGAGGCAGCCTGAGTAGTGTCCAGACCTCATAATAGGTCTTGCTGAGTAGCCTAATCTGAGCTGATCTCTACATTGTAGCTACCAGTGCACTGAGCAGTGTGGGTGGTGGGTTTATGAGGCTGGGCACAGCCCAGGTGGTCCGTCCTTGGCTCTGTACAGCTGCTCTGCTGGGCCCATGGAGCCTGAAGAAATGCAGAAAGGGAGCACATAGACTGTGGCTTACCAGTGTCAGCTTTCCTTCAGAGTGCCTAAAGCTAATAAGCTCAGCTAGACTTGAGCTGGTTCTTCACAGACCTGAGGGATGTATCTTGCACTTCTGGTTTCAGGGAAGCAGAGCAGTGATACCCATGTTAGCTTTTTGAGGGGTTGGCTGAGATCCAGGTGGGCTTATTACCTCTAGCTGTACACCACTGTGCTGTAGTCAGAGCCAAAGTTTTAATTCTATGAGATTTAAAATGGCTTTGTGTCTGGGGTTTGAATTGTTTCTTGCTTTAATGAACCAACTGTAGCTAATCAGATGGTACCATAATTATATAGGAATAGATTAAGTCAAATGAGTGTTAATGGTGGCCATAAGTTCCAGAATCTGAAGTCAGTTAATGGTTCTCATCAGTACAACCTAACAACAGAACTGCAGATTGTCCTGTTTTATCTCAACTTGAAGTAGGAATGTTCACTTCCAGATATCAGAGAGGTCTTACTTGCTTATAAGCTGTTTGATTCCTCCTCTTCTGTCCCACAGCATGTTCTCATCCCTGTTTCATCAAAGCACCACCTCTTAATACGGTCAGAAATGTGACTAACCCCATGGTTAGTATGATTTGTTTTTTGTCTCATGCATTCTGTGAGAGGATGGAGGGTGCAGTGAATACTTTAGAGCTTTTTCCTATTTTACTTCCATTTCTTCGTTGCAGCAGGTTTCTCTTGGGGAAGACAAATAAAAGAGATATAGACTTTTAAGGTTAAATCTATTTTAGCAATTAATGTGGCACCGTAAGAGTAGAGCAGTAGATCAAAGGGGTTGGTGCTGAGGCTCCCCCCACCTCTGTTGTATGCATTTCAGGAGTGAATTTGTATCCATATGCAGTGGTTTTCTTTGGATTGTTATTCCAAGACCAGAGGTTATATTTTTGGACACTGCCAATATGACTTGAAATTAGAGCTGTGAGGAAGATTTCACCTCCCTCCCCACCTTGGTTTTTAGTATTACTGTAGCTGTATTTCCTGCCCGTATTTGTGAAATTTCAGCAGAAAGGTTTTTCTTTTGCCTTTGCTTCAGCATTAAAACCTTATGGGTCTCTTCTCCAAAAGAAAGTTGTTTACAGATGCTTCTTTTGGGGAATGTACCAATTTTGATGCCACTTAGTATCAGCTTAGTTGTTCTTTCTCAGAGAACAAATGATAGGCTGTGGAATTACAAGTAGGAGAAGTGATGAGCTGAGATTAATTGAACAGATGTGTATTGCCTGCAGACAGGATCTTAGAGGATGGGGTTCAGAGGGGAGTGTTTCAAGGAGTAAATGAAGGGCTTGTTCAGAGGAGCTTTGAAATGATACTTTGAAAAGACAATGTTTGGAGGGATGTAGTTTGGACTACAGTTTATTTATGGTTTGCTTGAGTTTGAACCAAACATGTAATGGCAGAAACAGAGTATGTCAGGGAGTGGATCAAGCGTCAGGTCACAGTGGAATACAGGCAATTCTGACCTGGCACATCAGACAAGTTTAACAACTCTGTGAAGGCATCTGGGTTAAGGATGTTTGTCCTCATGCTGTTAGAGGAGGTTTCTGTGTGGCTGTCTGCTTAAAGCTGAGGTAAATGTGCATGCACAGAACTGCAGTGACTTCTCTTGGCCTGCTCAAAGCTGCAAGTGGAGAGCAGCACCTCGCTGTGTGAGGATCAATAGTTGGGCGTAGTGCAGCAGTAGGGATCCCTGCCACCTTTCTGCACAGTCCTCTTCCCTGCACCTCCCTGAGCACTTGTAGATAGGGGAATTTGTAAGTAACCTTTTCACCTTGGGTGGATTAGTTTGTATGTTTCTATCTTATGGCCATTTTTGTCAAATGTCTCTTCCTCCTGACCCTTAAGTTCTTACCTTGTCCAGTTTCTCTGGACATTTATTCTGCTTTTGGATTGCCTGCAGACCAGTCTCTTGTATGTTTGACACTGATAACTGCTTTGATCTTTCCCAGATGCCGTGGGGTTGGGACTACTCTGGATCATCCAACTTAACTGAACTGAAAATTTTGCTGGAAGAGTCCATCATGATCCGACGTCTGAAATCAGATGTGCTTTCCCAGCTTCCAGCAAAGCAACGCAAAATGGTTGTGGTGGCTCCTGAAGGCATTAGTGCAAAGACCAAAGCTGTCTTGGAAGCTGAAGCAAAAAAGATGGCCAAAGGATATAAAAGTGTAAGTTGGAAACCATTTTCATGATGAGCCACTGCTATTTCAGGTACCTTTATTCAAAAACATTAGTTAAAAACAGTACCTGAGTTCCAAAGAAGGTCAGAGCCACGCCTTATCTGAAGGCACAGTTTTAAGTGAATGTACAGCACAATCAAAGCTGCTCATCTTGTTTTGCTTTTGATGTAAGTGGTCTGCTTTGTCCCTTAGCGTGAAATACCATTTCCTCTCTTTTTTTTTTCCTCTCTTGTTAATAATTTCTAATTGTCTTTTATACCTCCTGCCGCTGTGCTTACTCTTCTGTCTAGCCCTGTAATCTCATTCAGCCTATCAAAACACAGTTTTGTTTAAGCTGTGTTGTGAACAGAGCAGTAGACAAAAATGTGAAGAGTGTGTTTTTACTTTTCTTGTTTGATTTCCATGTATGGATGGTAAATGCATGTTCTAGGCTCCTAGGTTGCTAATACAGTTCTGTAAGAACTTAGGAGTTTTTCCTTGCTGTTTCTCAACTAAAGCTGCATTTGTGATATACTTGTCATCCAACTTGTAGGAGTTGAGTAGGAGGTAGAAAGGGAGGTGTCAGGAATGTGTGAGTATCTGCCATACCCAGAGGCGAGTAGGAGACTTCCCCCTCCAGGCTTCTATTGTTGAGCATTTTATGTTGATTTTTTTCCTATCAAAGTGTTTATTGGCAGCAGCAGACATCCTAGATCTGTAAGCAAATAGAAAAGGCATTTTTGAGACTCGAATTTGTCTTTCTCTTTACAGAAACAACAGGAGAAGGAAGCTCTTCTCGTCTTCTTCAGCAGAACGGCAGAAGCTAAAATCCGCTCAGTCATGTAAGCTGTGTGTCACTGCTCCATTCCTGCCTCGTGAAATGTGTTTGTCTGTCGAGAACAGGAAACAGTGCCTTAGAGATAACAGTGCAGGGACATGAAGCATAGCCTAAAGTCAGCCTAGAAAAAATTGATTTTAATTACAATGCACTAAACATTTTCTCCTCTTGGATTTCCAAGGCTGAATAAGTCTTCTGATTTTATTCCAGATATGGATCTAAACTGTCATTTGAACCATCTAAAATTACTTGGTGTTTGGGACTTGGACCCTATTTCAGTTTAAGGAGGGAGAGAGCAATGAAACTTAAAGTACTAACAGAATTTGAGGAAACAAATGCTGCAGTCCTACTGCAACAGGAACCCTGAATCGAAAAGCTTCTGCGATAAGACTGAACTTGAGTTGGAATGTGCTCAAAGAATCTCACAGCCCCTACTGAAATTCTTGGCTGTTCCACAGGGCTCACATGGGACCTCAGTAGCAAGTTTTGTACCATAGGTGTGCTTTTAAATCTCTCTTCCCTAGAAGTAATTTCCTTCTGTGACTCTTCTGTGCCCTTTCATCCTTAGCCTTTCTGCTGGAACTGCAAAGGAGTTGCTTTAGGTCATTTAGCACAACTTTCTAATAAGCAGTATGATAACATGAAAACAGTTTACTTTCCACAGCTCTCTGAATGTAAGGACCAGCTTATGTGCACTGTGTGATTTCACAGTCTCAGACCTTGTTGCAAAATTTGCCTGTTTGGCACAGAACTGCACTTCAGTGTCCCAGTGCTCATTTCTGTAGAAGAGTTTCTTCCTTTTATGTTACTGAACAGTTAGAAGACGTTCTTCTTTTTATTTCAGTTGCAAATATGAACTGAATATAAAACCATGAAGTGTTGTTTAATTGACTCTCCGGTAGGAACTTGTCCATTTTTTTCTGGGGTTTAGGAGCATTTAAAGTATCACTCACTATAAGCTGCTAAGGTACAGTACCATTGAGGTAATGGTACTATCCTATGATCATCAGCACTTCCCATATTTTACCCTTGTTGACAAGTCTTCCATGGCTTCCATTGAAATGACTTGCCATTTGTTAAATGGAATGTGGAAATGAGGTATAAAATAATTGTGATGTGTTGGTTGGCACCTGCTTACTACATTGAATATTTGCTTTGATGTTTGTTTTCAAATCCAGCAGTCCCACTTCCATCTCAGATTTCTTTGTTAAATGATACTGTCAATAACTGGGATCTGAACATCATGAACCCTGGGGGTTGTCTGCAAAGAACTGATAAATCTTAATACAGCACTGGAAATCCTGCTTGGTGTTTCTGACAGTTGCTGCTGACCTAAGCTGTATTTAGCAAAGAACTTAGTATTCCTGATCTTCATAACAATCGTGCTATTCCAAAGAAAAGATGACATTCGTGTTATCTGTGTAGGCTCAGCTGACCTCGCTGTGACACAGGTTACTGCTTGGGTTCTGTAGCTTTGCTTTTAGTCCATGGGAAAAGCCAGATGTTTTCATTTAATTAACACCTCTTAAGTGCATTTAAAAGGAGAGTTGTTGCCGTTCATTGGCCATTAGCCTGTATGCATATGGATAACTCCTAGAAATAGCTGATGTATTTAGATTGTTAAGCTGGAGTAAATTGTCAGTGTGAACCCTTGCGAGAAGGGTACTTTTAGGATATTCTGATCTATATCTTTAGAGATCTTTTCCTCTAAAATACAAACAATCCTAACTAAACACAGAAAGTATAATTGCATACAGCATATTTCACTGTACTGTGATTGTTTAAAAGTTAGAAATACAGGTGGGTGAGTGAGATTGTCATTAAGTATAGATGACCTTCAGTTGATTGGTCTGGGATGTCATGTTTCAAGTAGGACATAATAAAACTGATTCTCAGTAATCCCCAAGTATAAATGTAGGCAGCTGGTCAGGTGTGGTGATCAAAAAATGAGTGAATTTTCCTTCAATGTCATTTTTAATCTATAGGAGGCTTGACTTGCACTTTACTGGAGCTTTCTTTATGCTGGCCAGTTTCCTAGTGCCTGTGTGTAGAAAAGCAGTATCTTCAGAATTTGCTGTGAGCCAAGTCTGTATTCTCTCAGCACATAATTTTATTGAGTTTTCATATTCTTCCTCTTTCATGTAGAGAATACATCCTGGAGTTACTGGAAAGTGGGAACAATAAATTCCTGGTGTTTGCTCATCACAAGATAATGCTGGATGCAGTAGTTGCAGAGCTGGAGAAGAAAGTAAGTGACTGACTGGGCTGCCTTAACTTAGAGCCTCAGAGCAGTTTAAGAGCTCCCTGGAGTTATGGCTGGTCAGATAGTTTATGAAAGTTAGTGGCAGAGGTAATTTCTACTTGCTGTGCTTCTGCATGTGCCCTTCACCAAGGGAGCTGAGCTGTCAGGGTGAATGCCTCACGGAATGCACTTTGTATTAATGTTCTTTAATCTCCATCATCTTCCCTGGACCTTGTGGATTCCTGGAGGACTATTACCCTGTGTGGCAGTCTCTGCTTTGTCCTCCAGGCTTTCCTCAGAGGGAGAATGTGACAACCCAAGGCCACTATGGCTGCCTGCCTTTACCTCTGTGGTGCTCTTATATTTTTGAACTGGAACACTGTAGGGAGACTCATCAGACCTGCAAATCATCTCTCTTGACTCCAAAGTTGTTTGGCTAATTTTTCATTTGAGACTTCCATGGATGCTCCTAAAGAGTTGTGAGTCCTGCTGGGGCAGTGTGAAGAATGGTTTAAGATAATATTCCAAACTGTAAACCACAGTGGCAGTGGTGACTTTGCTCTAAGACAGCATTGGACACTGAAGAGTTATGGCCCTGCATCACACAGGTTTGCCATGCCTGTCCTGAGCTTTCCACAGAGCAACTGAGATGTCTTCACAACTCCTCCCACTGCAAATAGGGGAATACTTAGGGAGGTTGGGGAGGTTGTACCAGCTGTAACTTCAGTACAGAGACAGTGTTCAGCTTTGTATTAAGCTTGTCGCCTTTCCACTGTACCTGAGCTTGTTGCTGTCCTTCCTGTTGTGCTGGACTGTGGGAGAGCAATGGGCATGGGAGCAAGTCACACACTGGACAGAGGGGGAGGTATGTTGTATTCTGAGCTACAGTGCTTCTGCCTGAAAGATGAGGAAAGGTCTTAAAAATATAACTGTTGCCTTTTTACTTTTCTGATTCTGCCATGGGAAAGGGAAATGGTATCCACTAAGACATGGAAGGAGTATACGGGAGAGGGGACAGAAGGTCTCTAAACAGTACCTTGTGCCTTTTCACAGCATGTTGAGTACATCCGCATCGACGGCTCCACACCTTCAGTCGAGCGGCAGTCTCTGTGCCAGAAGTTCCAGTTCTCAGAGAAGCAGGTTGTGGCTGTCCTTTCCCTCACTGCTGCAAACATGGGCCTTACATTGTCTGCTGCAGACCTGGTCGTGTTTGCAGAGCTCTTCTGGAACCCAGGGGTAAGCATCCTGGAGGGGACAGGGGTTGGATGCTCCCTGGAGAGCAGAAACATTGCTGATTAGGACATAAAATGGGCAGGGGACTTTCTCTAGGGTTTTTCTCTTGCTTTCTCTGATGTCTCCTATCTCTGCAACCCCAGGTGCTTGGGCTTGAACCAGTGAAGCTGGTTACACGGCTTGCTGGCTTGGAGAAGATAGCATGAAAGGGAAACACGCTCCTGTTTCTTAATTTGACAGAGCTCTTAACAGCTCGCCAAACCAAGATCTGAAAGGGTCCATCATCAATGCTGACCCTCTACTTTTGAAAGATGCTGGGAACCTGGTATACCAGATTACTTCTTGGCTTAGTCTGTGTTTGAGGATACAGGTGTTAACAGGATCCAGATAAGAAACAGTTGCTAAGCACAAGAAATGAGATATTCCCGTCCTCTGGTGCTTACACTATTTCTTAGATGTTGCAGTTCTCACTTTGTATTTGTTGTGTTTTTACGTTAAGATTTTGATCCAAGCAGAAGATCGGGCACATCGAATTGGGCAGACCAGCTCCGTCAATGTTCACTACCTGGTGGCCAGAGGCACAGCAGATGACTACTTATGGTAAGAAGTGAGAAAGACACTTCAGTTCTCCTGCCACCTGCTTTCCACTGTTTGTCACATATGTGATGTGAGGTGCTTCATGTTAGTGCTCATTTCCACAGCCTGTAAGGGGAGAAGCAAAAAGTGCCAGTCAGGTCTGCTGTGAGCTGGTGACATGGCCTGGTTGCAGTGGACATGACTAAGTGGCTGACAAGCAGGGGGAATAAAAGTAGTTACTTGATAAAGAAAAGGCCCTTGAGAGAAATTCCGGAGGAGTTGATGCATCTAAAACCATTACAGCCTCTGTATAAGAAGAAGGAGTTGTCTTGGATAACAACCCAGAACATTCCTATGCTAGGGTACTGTAAAGTGCTGAGTATTTTCAAGCAAAGTCAGCAGACACTGGAGATGGTTCAGTGTATTGTAGATTTGGTTTGAGGAGCAACCTGGCTTCTGAGTGCTTGGACAGGGAGCTGTGGAGGAGGACTGTACTGTTGCTGTCCTCTTGCTCTTCAGTGAGCCCTTCAGATGGGTTACAAAAGTGCTACTGATCCACCTCTGGATAGTTGTGGTATGAGTCTTTTTGGCTGCTGTGAGGGACACAAGTCTTTAGGGCTGGGGAAGCTGACATCTAGGGGTGGGGAGGATCTGAGGAATCTTCAGTGCTGCAAGGGAACTGACCTGAAAATGATGAAAAGAAATTATCCACCAGCTGGTTCATTTAAAGTCCAAAATTACATCTTTATTACCTTGTTTAAAGGAATGAATGAACTCAGTGAACTTGTGCAGTTCCCAGAATATCATGATGGCAAATAATTATAACCCTACAATGCAGGGATCTGGAAACTGATGCATTGCCCAAATTTCATGGAAAGTTAATGACAGTAATTCTGCTTTTATTTGTGAAATGCTGTCTGTGCAGTCATTAGTGCTTAATGGGAAGGAAATATGGCTCTTGAAAGGACAGTGGTTTTCTTTTTAAAGATGAGAAAAAGATCAAGACGACAAGGCTGTTTGGTTAATGCATTAATTGTGCCATGGTCTTTGTGCCTTTCAAAGTGTCCAGTCTGCAGATGCAGCTGGGACCTCTCTGCCTCTTGGGCCAGTGATGGATTCTTCCTCCTGCTGTACATTGGGAGTTATCCTTGAAATGCTGATGTGTCTGTTGTTGGGGACTACCACTGCTTGCCTTGGAGACTGAACACATAGGCTATCGAGAGTCCCTTTAGCTGCATTTTCTTGTTCTGGCTTCATACCATTGGTGTTGCCTCAGTCAACTAGTTTCCCTATTGGATATATGTGTTCTCCAAATATTTATAGCCCTAAATCCTCTTCTTGTTACTTATTTAATTGATTGATACTTGTTTAAACTGGATTGACTCATACCCCAAGACAGCATATAGTCATCATAAACAGGAACAGGACAGGTTAAGGAACCAACAGGCATTGGTAGAAAAAACATCTTTATACCTGGTTATATGTTTTTTTCATCTACACATGGTAAATGACAGTGTCCTTGATGATACTTTTTTCCTTTCTATAATGATCCATTTATCTCTCCTAGGCCAATGATTCAAGAGAAGATCAAAGTGCTGGGTGAAGCTGGTCTTTCAGAAACCAATTTCTCTGAAACAGCTGAGTCCACTAATTACTGTCCTAAGGTAATTGACCTGAAAGAATATTGGTGGTCCCTGTGAGAGGCTGAATGGGCTTTGGCTTATATAATCTAGATTGGCAGGGTGACCTTGCACCTGTTCTGCCTTTAATGCCACGGACCAGATTCTCCAACTCCTCCCAGGATCCATGCCTTGACTTGAACTCTCCATAGAGATGTTCCAAACCTGCTGCTTGCAAGGAGACGTGTTAGCCTCAATGTCATTTGTATGTCTTTGAGTGTATATATATGTATGAGATCTATATGTGTGTGTATCATACATGGTACAATCTATACACATAAATGCACTCTCGGGGGGAGCCTCCTGTGATTGTTGCTCACTAGGTTTTATAGGACAATGTCCATGCAGACTCTGTCTGTTCTGTTTTCTCAGCCTGATCCAAAGCAGCAGACCATCTATGACCTTTTCCAGAGGACCTTCTCTGAGAGCAGAGATGACGCTGATGATGCTTTGCTTTTGGAGGCAGCTGAAGCTGGCTGTGAGTTTGACTCTGACAGTGTCTTGCAAGACAGAGAAGCAGAAACATGTTCAGTCAGTCCCAAAAAAAAGAGGCGTATTGAGGAGTTTTTTCAAGTGTAATGGTGACAGCAAAAGAGATGGCAGCTAAGAGATCTTTTTTAGTTAAAAAAGAAAAAAAAAAAATCAATCAAGATTTATTTTTCAGTTTTCAAAAATAAAAGACTTTTAAGTTTTCTGTATCTCTAGCATGTTTCATCTCAAACAATGAGAAGGCAGTCTGACAGTGTGACAGATGTGCAGTGCACACCTGGCAGCCTGCAGGTTTTGCAGTCTGGGTTTGCTGATGACTGAATGGCCATGGGCAAGTAGCATGCTGCTGTGTTTCAGCATGTCGGCTTCCACAGTTGTTTGGTTTAAAAACCAGGTTGTCTGTCCACAAGGCAGAACTGTTGTGAAAACCAACTCCTCAGCAGCTGCAGAGTGCTTTTAACAGTCAGTCTTCCATCTCCGGGAGTTCTAGTCCGTGTTTATAAGAGTTGGTTCACTGGCAAACTTAGCTCCTACTTGGGTCACTCACAAACTGGCATTCTGATATTCCATTTGGCCATGAGGAAAAAAGATCCAGATAGATCCTGATGTTTTGTGGAGGTAGGGAAGACAAGGGAAAAGAGCAGCCAGTACCCTGAAACTAAGCAGTGTAACTGTGTGCCAGGAAGTGTGCATTGTGTGGTAGGCAGATCTGCCTGAGCACTCTCATCCCTGACCTCATCTGCTGAATCTCCAGAGCTGCTCCATGGCATGTACTTCTTGTGTCAGTAGAGAGTAAAGCTTGTGCTAACTGCCAGGGATTAAGCCTGGCTTCTCAGGGAGCGGGGGTGGGGGGGTTGTGTTTTCTTCAAGACTCAAAACTTATTTCTACAGGTGAGTGAGGAGAGGGGGACATGTGCAGAGTTTTGGCCTTGTTTTGTAAGAAACTAATTCTGGACTGAACTGTTTAAATAAAAAGTTTTTTTTAAATTGTGGTTCCCACGCTTTTGATACTTTTTCTGTTTTAGCATTTCATTTCCCATTTGGACCTTAAGCTTGAGAAGTATGTGATGCAGTGGAAATACTAACATTTTTTTAAAAGTACTTACAATGTCTGAAAGATATGTCCTTTTTGTGCTTTCTAAAATACATCAACATTCAAATGGGAAACTCCCCTGATACTTTGCTTATAGGTAAATCAACAATTACTTCCATAAGACATTTAGGCTGGTATCCTGGGACCTGTTATTTGCTCCCGTTACAGCCCTGTGCAGGTTACAGTAAGTATGCCAAAAAGCAGCACTGTTGTTTGATGCAGTGATTAAAATGCCTGCTTTTGATCTGTGGTGGTCTCTATCGTGCTCTCAGCCCTGTGAACTAGGATACCTGACCTCCCAGCGTCAATGCCACCTGAGCAAACCTGGTCTTTGGTTCCTTTCAGGAGCTTGTGACACAGCTGCTGTCCCTTGGGCATGGCCTGATTCCACTTCACAGAGGTGATGCCTCTGCAAAAACTCTAGAGGCCACTTTTGATGTGGGCTTGATGTAAAGGCAAGTGGCTCTGTTTATCACAACTGGTCTTCTCAGGTATCTCTGCATGGTTATCTTTATTTTTTTGTGTGTGTGTATTATTGCCAGTGTGGTGTAGCATGATGCCCAGATTAATGTCTTTCATGCTTCTGGTATTCGTCCTAGAAGATACTTGGAAATGGGGTAGTGTTAAGCCAGTGTGACCAGGGAGTACAGGAGAAGATATAATTTCACAAATGTATCAATTATCTATGCTTTACAGCCATAATCTGTAGAGAACTACAGGGTAAAGCAAACTGAAGGCTTACACTTAGCTCCTGGAGGCCAGGAGCTAATATGCTGTGCAGGTGGCATGCTTGGCTCTGTGCAGATACCAGACACTGACAAAAAGATCTCTCTTCCACGGCAGAGGATAAAAATGTTTGTGCTGCAAGATCAACCTGGTAATA
The DNA here is from genome assembly GCA_013396775.1 of Cephalopterus ornatus. NCBI lineage: Eukaryota > Metazoa > Chordata > Aves > Passeriformes > Cotingidae > Cephalopterus > Cephalopterus ornatus. The sequence continues at coordinate 174,185 of VZRE01013665.1, read as the reverse complement.
GTAGATTTTTTTTTTTTCTACATTGAAGGGTTTGATTATTCCATTTTCAGCAACTGTCGTCATGGAAATGCCCCACAGGCTGCGTATGCAGTTGTGCTGGGTGGAGAACTGCTTTTCATTCATGACTGCTGAAGGTGCTTTGGGGTGTGAGCAGCAGTGAGGGTTGTGTGACTGGGCTACTGGAGGAAATGCTTTATCTCTGGGTTTGAGACTGAGAGCTAAACATCACTGCTCTTGCTTCAACTGCTGGCCAGGAGATAAAGACACACTTTCTGACATTTTTAAATGCCTGTCATCTTGAACACGGAGTATTCAATCTGTCTGTAGGACAAGTGATCTTTCTGCTTGCAAAGTGGGTTGTTGTGAGTAAGGGGTGAGAAATGTTGCTGTCTGCTGACTGGAAAAAAAAAAAAGGAAGACATTATTTGTATACCCATGTTGTTTTCTCCTATAGTTCTTTTTTTCTTTGTAAAGCTACAACTATTTCAAAACAGTATTTTTCTGAAATATGCTCTAAGTACCCTTGGAAAATTCTACTTCCCATGAACTCTATTTATTTTGTCCATATGTTGATAAATCCCAGCCTATTAGAGAAATGCTAGGTGTACTCTTCCTTTGTTAGGACCCATAAAATCTCAGCTGGTTTGCGGCAGAGATACAGAGGTTTTTTTGAAGTACACTGGAGATTCACTCTATCCTTACTAGATGGAAAAGGGGAAAAGAATCTTGCAGGAAAGTGCTTTTAGTGATTACTTCAAGGAATCGGGGAGACTGTGCAAGCCTTATCCCAATTGCACCATTAGTCCATCATTAATATGGTGAGGAGGTGGCTGGGCAGCTGCCAGCAGGCTCAGACAGGATCTGATCTCCAAGGCTTGCTGAAGTAATGTGCAGGCTGACAGACTCACAGGCACACTTGGGAACATGCAGCACTCTTGAGGACTCTTGCACCTGCCTACTGAAGATGACACAGCTTTTTGGCATTATCTAAAGCCCAACAGAGGAAAGGGAAGGACCCATCTTACTGGACCTTGGAGCATCTTGCTGTGGCTGGATGCCTGCTTGTACATCTGCATCAGTGCTCCCACCCATGCTGGAGAAAAGTGTGTTTTCAAGAAGGATGCTAAACCAGGAACAACAGGTAAAAATACCTCAACAATAAGCTGAAGCAGTTAAAACTAAGTTTGCTACGTGTCCCAGGCTGGCCAGCTTCATGTGCTGGAGAGTTCAAGGCAGTGGACTATCAAGATAAGGCCAGGCTGGCCTATCTGCATCCATTATCTTCTCAGTCACTTGGAAACTGTGGCAGCACTCTGGCAGTGCTGGGAATGGCTGTCATCTGAGGGGGGTTGGGTTTAGTTGTTGCCAGAGCTGTCTGTAACACTGGTAGGTGAAGGGTATGACCATGCATTGTACTCTCACAGCAAACTTTAACTCTGTAGATACAGACTGGAGAATAACCGTAGATGCTCTCCCCTGGATGTGTTGGCTGACACATTTTATTTTTTTAACTATATCATCCCTAAGCAGCCAAAGGAACTTTTTATTGTCTTTTTTTTTTTTTTTTTAATCTTCTAATACGTCGGTATCTAAGCTGTATCCTGTGAGTCATCATTATGATGAGGATCTGAAAAGGGCAAATATATTCCTAGGATATACCAAATGAGATTTTGACTCAACACAGGAAGATATAAATACCGTTGCCTAAAGCCCTGCTGAGCCCTCATCTGGAACACAGCTCTGGCCTACCAGCTCCCAGGAGAAGAGCTTGCAGGTGTGATCAGGGAATGGGGAGCCTAGCATGATGGAATTAAAACTATGAGTGTTCAGACCCTCAAAGCAAGAGCCAAGAGGGGATGCAGCATCTGTCTTTGAGCATTTCTGAAAGTACAGTCCCCAGCCAGGGCAAGACTAACACAGTGGCAGGGTACACTTGATTCATTAATTCCTTACTAACTAACTAGACTGCAAGTGAAGAGGCGGGCTGTCATGGGTCAAGGCAGCCAGGGTGGGTACGGAGCTGTCAGGAAGGGAGGAAAGGCACCTGCAAGAAGCACTTGGAGATGGTTTCTCCAAGTGGACTGAGAAGCTCTGGCTCTTTCCTGGCAGGAGGGGATGAGCTGTAGCTGGCTTTCACTATAAAAAGCCTTTGGGTTAACTAATGACGTTTCTTAATGGAGGTTAATGGGTTGCTAATCCCCATATGAGCATTGCAGCTCACTGGTATGGGTATGTTTTGCTGACCCCACGTTTTGGTGCTGGTGGTGGAGACACCTCCAGGGCCCCAAACACCTGGGGGTAGTGTCTGGGTGCTGAGAGTCACCTCTGCAGTGACACACAAAGGCTTTGAGAGCTGGTTGTCTCAACAGTTAACCCTGAGGAAATTAGGAAGTTGCCTTAGTTCCATCATGCCAGCTTATCTTGAAACCTACTGGTTGAGGGCTGGTATGATCCAAGATGACAATCTGTCCTCACTGATTAATCATCTTTCTGCGGTTCCAGTCAGGTTTTCTGTTCCTGTTTTAATTCTGACATCTACCTACTACTTTCTCTTTAAAAACGAAGTCAGTGAATGTAACTGCCCCATCTCCTACCCTGGTGGGGACCTCCCTGGGTGGAAGCCAGGGGCTCTGAGCCCCCGCCCTCCATCTCCCTCGGGCGGTGCTGGGGCTCGTGTACCGCTCGGCTCTCACATCATCACAGTGTCACAGAAGGGGCCAGGCTGGAGCGGAGCCCAGGGCCCAACCCCGCTGCTCAAGCAGGGTCATCCCGGAGCATAGGATTGCATCCAGGTTCCTGTGTAGGGCCAGTGAGGAAGACCCCCCAGCCCGTCCGGGCCATCGGTCCCCGGGCGCGCTGCCCCCCCCGTCCGAACTCCGCTCTGCCGTTCGGGGGCACTCCCCTGGGCTCCGCCCGGCC
>VZRE01013665.1:136609-170692 GCA_013396775.1 Cephalopterus ornatus | reverse complement strand
TGAGGGGAGTTGGGCTTGTTCAGCCTCGAGAAGAGACGGCTGAGAGGGGGTCTCATTAATGTGTATGAATATATAAAGGGGCGGTGCCGAGAGGATGGAGCCAGGCTCTAATCGGTGGTGCCCAGCAATAGTCAGGAGGCCACGGGCAGGAAGTTCCACCTGAACAGGAGGAAGAACTTCCGTGCGAGTGACTGAGCGCTGGAACAGTTTGCCCAATACATGGCGTGGAGCCTCCCTCACTGGAGATACATAAGAACGATCCTGTGCCGTGTGCTCTGGGATGACCCTGCATGTGCAGGGAGGTTGGACCAGATGACCCCACTGTGGTCCCTTCCAACCTGACCCATTCTGTGAACACTCAGTTTTTACAGTGGGGGCGGGAGGCTGCAGCCCCACTTTAGGGCACTGGTGTGTCAGGAGAATGAAGCAGCTGAGGAGATGGCAGTCTCTGTAAAGTTGAAGCTGACTATGGTTTGCCTTCCTACAGGCCAAGCGCACCAAGAAGGTCGGGATTGTGGGTAAATATGGGACCCGTTACGGTGCATCCCTTAGGAAGATGGTGAAGAAGATTGAAATTAGCCAGCATGCCAAGTATACCTGCTCCTTCTGTGGCAAGGTGAGAGATCTCCTTACCCCGAAAAAATCTTTAAGAATCACATTGTTTCTGGTGCTAGAAAGGCAATTTGATGCTTTAGGAATTTTTGTACAAAAGGGATAATGTGACTAGTTTTGAGACAATGATTAGTGTAAGGTGACCTTTGGGCTACTGTCAGAATCCATGAAAAAGACATAGTATGCATATCACATGCATGTTTAGTGGTAGTTAAATGAAAACAAACATAAATTATGTTTCATTACACAAAAGATTGAGCAGTGTTGCCACTACATTTCTAATAAAATAAATCTGACAGAATTAAAGCATCACACTTGTTATCTTGATAATTAAGACATGATTTGGGCCTTTTTTTTTTCCCTTCAGTAGCTTTACAGCTTATTTGAAGGAGGAAGAGAGCTTGCTTTTTCCCACTTAAAACTCTTGATGGCAGTTGCATACTTTTGTATGCTGTGTAACTGTGGAGGGGGAAGAATTTCTGATAAGAGATAATCTTCCCTGTTCATGTACATAATCAAAATTCACGGTTAAATTTGGTTTTCGACAGTTTAAGAGGCCCATCAGCTTGTGCTTTGCCTAGATATTTTTTTATGGTTATTTGTAGAGTAGGTATCTTTAAGTGGCTGGGAACTTAAAAGTATTTTCGTCAGTTTTGGGGGAAGTTGTGTTGGTTTGTTGTTGTTTTTCTGTGTTGTTTTTTTTTTTTTTTAACTTGGTGTCTTTGTCACATGAAGTGAGAATGTTGATAACCCCCTTTGCAGACCTGCCTAAATCAGGTATAGGTCTAGGCAGACCTGTTGTCACCTTTGCAAGGTGATGGATACTTGCCCAGGAGAGAGGAGTTCAAGACCCACCACTCACTCTTAGATGCTGTTTGAAAGGTGTCTGGTTTACAACAATCTTGGTTGTCCAGGGAGTACTGGGAACAGTGGTGTCACATTAGTCACCAAATCCAGGTCAGAGTATCAGTTACTATGACCAAGGTATCTCCTTGCTATTTTTCTCCTTCAAAAAGAGCTGAATTTTTGATGATGCGTTTAGAAAAGACCCACTTTATATCTGAATGAAAAAGTGTTTCAGATGGACTTCCCCTGTTCTGCAGAATATGAGTAAAAAAGATTCCCTGATCCTTGCCTGTCTTAACTAGGCTTATAGGAATGCTGTGGTGTGATGCTGAAGCCCTCACCTGATGTTTGTTGTTTGGCATTTTCAGCTGATGGAGAGTGATTTTTTTTTCTCCCCCTTTTCTTTTATTCCAGACCAAAATGAAGAGGAAGGCTGTGGGTATCTGGCACTGTGGATCCTGCATGAAGACAGTTGCTGGTGGTGCCTGGACTTACAAGTAAGGAAATGAAGAAGCTCCCATCAGCATTTATTCTTGTGTAGCTGAGGCATAATACAGCTTTTGATTTTTTATCTTTTTTTTCTTATTTTAATCTACTAACTATTAAGTAGATCTGTCTTGAGTTAGTGACCTGGGAGGGGTTGCCTGCTTTGTTAAAATTTGATTGCAGTGGATCAAATTGTATTTGATTGCTATTCTTCGCAATAGGCAAAACCAGATCTACTAAAAAAAGAATTATTTCCATGTTTTCCTTTTGTTGTAAAAGCACTGAATCACAGCAGCCCTTATTGTGCAGGTGCTCTTGCTTACTCCCTTTCTTTACTCTCCTTCCCCCACAAGAAAAGACTGTTGCCCCACATGTAACAGCCGTGAGGGAGCTGAGCCCACACCCTGTGCATGCGGGGAGGCATGACTGGGTAATTTGGGTTAAGATGTAGTCTGTGAAGCTGCATGTGCTTCTGTAGGCCAAGGCCTACGCTTTGTTGTCATGAAAACAGAAGTGGAATTAGACCCCTGTTGACAGCGCAATCAGACAGTAACTATTTGAAATGAGTAGTGCTTTCTTAAAAAAAAAGATAATACTGGCACAGTTGTTCTGCTGCCACATGCAAATGACTCTGTTTCTTCCTCCAGTACCACCTCTGCAGTGACAGTCAAATCTGCGATCAGAAGACTGAAGGAATTGAAAGACCAGTAGAAGCTACATCCTATTCTCCATGTGAAATATCTTTTTTTCCATTGTCAAGATCTGTCCTTTTATCAATAAAAGGGTGATAACGGAGTAGAATCATGTTCGTCTTTTCTGGAGGAAGTTCTGTCTGTTGTGTTACGTTGTTGATCTTGGCTGGATGTCAGGTATCCACCAAAGCTGCTCCATCACTTCCCTCCTTGGCTGGACAGGTAGAGAAAATAAAAGGAAAGGTTTGTGGGTTGAGATAAGGGCAGGGAGAGATCATTACCTAGTTACTGTTACAGACCTGACTTGGGTAAATTAGTTTATCACCAATCATATCAGAGTATGATAATGAGAAATAAAACCGAATGTTGATTCCACTCAACCCTCCCTTCTTCCAGGGCTCAATTTATGATTTTTCTCTCCCTCCCCCCACCAGCAGCACATGGGGGACAAGGAATGGGAGCTGTAGTCAGTTCATCACATGCTGACTACGCTGCTCCATCTTTCTCAGGGGGAGGGCTCCTCACACTTCCTCTGCTCCAGCATGGGGTCCCTTCCACAGGGTACAGTCCTTCAGAGACAGACTGCTCCAGTGTGGGTCCTTTCCATGGGGTGCAGTCCCTCAGGAACAGGCTGCTCCAGTGGTTCTGCCATGGGGTCACAAGTGCTGTAAGCAAACCTGCTCCAGCATGGACTCCTCATCACATGGCACAGGTCCTGCCAGGAGCCTGCTCCAGTGTGGGCTTCTTACAGTGCCACAGCCACCTTCGGACAATCCCCTGCTCCAGCCTAGGGTGCTCCTCAGGCTGCAAAAAAACCCCCAGTGTTTAGCTAAACAAGTTCATTTGTCATGGTTATCCTCTGCTGGTCTATCTGCACCTGGGCTGTTACCTTGCATGTTGTCAGCAAAGCAACCGCTGCTCATTAACCTTTAAAATTTCAGTTCTCTCACAGACCACTTCCTCTCTCTCCTTCTGCACTGACCTGAGTACCTGCAGAGCTGTTCCTCTGACATACTCTCATGGGTTTTTTCCCCCTTCTTAAATCCAGTATCTCAGAGGCATTACCACTATGATTATGGGCTTGGCCTCGGCCAGTGGTGGGTCCATGCTGGAGCGGGCTGACATTGGCTCTGTTGGACACAGGGCAAGCTTCTGGCAGCTGCTCACAGAGGCCACCACTGTAGCCACCCTGCTACCAAACCCTTGCCATGCGAACGCAGTACACCACTGTATTTACAGGTATAACTATGGAAACATTAGTAGTGCTGTCCAGTAGCTAAGTGGCTCTTTTTACTGATGAAGCCATTAAAAACCACTTCTCCTTTCCAGTTAATTGCACACTTCATTGCTTGAATGCTCTGAGATGAATCTGAGGAAAACTTAAATAACTTGAAGAAGCCTGGCTCATCTTTGTATGTCCTTCACATCTGTTCCTTTAAGGAACAGCATAGAGCTCCATGAGTGGGGGAATGGACAGATCTAAGGGAGGAGGAGAGAACACATAAAACATCACTCTGCCTCTTACCATTTGCCTCTGAGGAGGGCTGTGGGGACTAGGGTATGTTCTGCAAGGTGGAGAGAAAAAGAGCATCATGACTGGCTTGGTGCAGACTGTAATGGTAAAAGAGCAGCTTATCCTCTGCTGAGGATGAACCTGAGCTGCTGGCCAGCGCTGCTAATTTTCCAGCGCCAACCACAGATAATTGTGTGCTATGGCCTGTAGTGTGTTCTGTTGCCTGCAGATCTTGTGGTTAATCCACCTGAACACTTTGCAGTCTATGGCTCACTCTCCCTTGGTCTGTTAGCAGGTTCCCATGTCTGTATGTTTGAGTTGCCTAATCAGTACTGAGTTGCAACAATAAATTTCCATGTTGAGCCAATTCTTGGGACATTTAGTCTTGGACAAAAAGCTGATGTTTGAGTTAATAATTGCCTCCAAATCATCCATTTAGACTGTCAAGATGCTGGAACATCTTTCATGGTCTGTTTGTCTGGTGAGTTTCAATGTGGTTTGAGGTTTGGTTTTGTCTAGGGTTTTTGGTGACTGCAGCACATCTCCTGTCCTTAACAATACAGGTCAGAAAACACAAGTCTTTTTAATAACCCTGGTATCTCCTGGAGAAAAAATAGTAAGGAGGTAGCAGAGGGTTCACTTGCTCTTGCTCCAACTTAAACCCTAAATAGATTTGGGTGGTGATGAGCTACAGCATTAATAATTGATTAATGAGCCTGACATCTCCAAAAGATTGATTCAGAACTGGACCTAAGTAGGAACTTGTTCCCAAGCTGCAAAAAGTCTGTGGCTCACAAGTTTGACTGCAGTGTCTCTGAATGTGTTTCCTAAACTTTTTTTTTCTTTTAATTCAGTGCTTCAAACTCTCCTTACTAAAGTAAATTCATGTATTCAGGTATCTGGTGTCATTCCTACCAATCTGCATGTCCTCATGTCATCTCTCAACAGGCTTGGTGCTGTAACCCCTTCCCTGGGAAGCCAGCTGCAGTGTCCAACCATCCTCTGGGTGAAAAACCTTTTCCTGATATCCAGCCTAAACCTCCCCTGACACAACTTCAGGCCATTCCTTTGGGTCCTATCACTGGTCACCAGAGAAGATATCAGTGCCTGCCCCTCCACTTCCTCTCGGGAGCAGCAGGACAGTGTTGTTCTGCTCGTTGCTTTTTATTCTTGCTTCGGAGTGCTTGGGCCACATTTTCATGTGCTGAGATGTGACTCTGCACACCTCTGTGCTTTCTTCCTTGATGCAGAGGTCATAATTGAAGTACAGGTTTCTGATAAAGATCAACTGCTCTGAAATAGCCATTCATTGACAGGTGCAGTGGATATGTTTTGCTATGTTGATATCCCAGGGTGATTGCACAGGTATCTTATCTAAGGTGACTTCTATTCCTGCCGAGGAAGTTATTAAATACCCTTTCAATTTATATTCGCAGAGGGTGGAAGCTGGGCAGGGTGGAAATAGAAATAGAAGATAAGGATATGAGATGGTCTTTTTGATCTGGATTGTGTGGTTCTACCTGCATCCTGGGTGGGTAGGCTGCATCCATCCATACCCTGCACGGATGGGCTGTGCCCACAGACCTCCTGGGCTTGTTGTGCCATGGTGCTCTGGCCTCATCCTCAGCAAAGGCATTTTGTGTTGGTGAATCTTCAGCGCTGCCAGTTCCACCGGTTTCCCCAAAGTGAGAGCAGGGAGGATGGTGGAGAGGGCCGGGAGGAGGAAGGATGCTGTGGTCACAGCACCGGCAATGCTGCGAGCGGCCAGCGGGCGACACTGCCGCTCTGCTGCGTGGTGCTGCGAGGCTGCTGCATCCTCTCGGCTTCCCTTCCACTGGGGAGAGGGTCTCTGCTCACCTCTACGCCCACTGTAGCTTCTCAGCTCAGCGCTTCATGCTCCCCCCGCCCCCAAAAGAGGCCACGGTATTGAGTTTAGACTGAAACAGGAGTCTGTGACAAAAGACATCAGGAGGTAAAAATAGGAATGGGGAGGTTGGAGATGAGGATTTGGTCTGTCATTTGTTACCTCTAACAGAACTGAATTTGCATCAGGTCTCTGTCTAAATGCTGTATATATCCTAGGAGAAATTTTTCTATTGACAACTATGTGACTGGGCCAGTTGATCCTCCAAATTTGTTGTTTCCTCTGGGAGTCTAGGGTGAAAACAGGAATTCTAAGCAATTCTGTTTACTGCTTTCCATATATTTGCTGTTGAGCCTTAATCAGGAACTTCGATAGAGTTGTCTTAGATGCTGGCACCTGTCCTGGAAGGTGTGAATTTATGGCAGTGTTTGACCCATCTGGATTGCTACAGCTCTGGGAATTGGAGAAGGGTTTGGTGCAGATGGTGACTTTAAATCTGACTCTGTTCTGTAGATGTGGCTGTGCAGGTTTGTTGATCTTGGCTGCTTTTGAAGAGCAGGTGGGAAGGGACCTCTTTCTCAGAGCAATTTGTCAGTTCCGTGGGATTTTTCTTTAAGGATCAAGGAGGGTAGCTGTAATCAGGGTGGCATTTCAGGTGCCCAAAGGTATGTCAGGAGCCCAAAAGAACGTGGAAATAAAAAACTGAACAAGCACAGGTCAAGTTTCCTCATTCTGATTTCTGTTAAGCATTTACTTGTTTCCAAAAGAAAATAATTACTTTGGCTTTATCCCATTTGTGCTTCCTGCTTCCTCCAGCTCACTGACAGCCTGTTTGGTTGGATCATAGGGGCACCACTGGTGTTTGTACTATGCCACATATTAAAGACTGCTGGGGCCTAGGGCTCACAGGGATGAGAAACCTCAGCCACAGGTGTTGGTTGCCCCTTCTGTGTGTCCTGACTTAAAGGTGGTATGAACTCAGACTGGGTGCAGGTGCTCAAATCCTTTCTTAGGGATTTGACTGTAATACAGCCTGACAGTTATAAGCAATGGGCACATTTTAAGGAGCATATCCCATGATTTCTAACTTCCATGAACAGCAAATGTCTTGCCATTACTGCATGGTCATCTGCCTTCAACCTTGAACACAACCAAGGGCTGCCCATCACCTTTCTGAGCTCCTTCATGCCTCTTCCCATGCCTCTTCCTCTATGCTGCATCCCAGGGTCGTTTGCCAATGGCACTTCAGAAACAAGAGTGCCTGATGCAAACGAGTCACCTTTCTGGTGTTTATATACCCTGTCTAGGGACAATTTGCTAGGGCTCTCCCTAGAAAGAAAGGAGATTTAGCCATGAAGTTTACTGCTGGCTTTGCATGCAGCTCAGAACATTGGACAACAAGTGAAGCAGCCAGAGTCGAGGAATGATGTGACCACCACTTTAACAGGCTGCAAGTCACCATCTAATTTTATGTATTGTCCAAGCTTCTACCTGCTGCTCATCTCACCTGTATTTTCAGCAGCTCCACTTGGGGAAACATTGCATTACAGAGCTGGTTCAGCTCCTGTGAAAGAATTGGGCAGGCAATATCTCTCTGCTACCCAGCTGAGCAGCAGGGCTCACAGCTTTTCTTGGAGAAATTATTCCTTAAAGGATGCTACAGAATGATTTGCAGTGGCATGAGACTGTGTATTTCCAGCGGCTCAAGGTGACAGGGAACTGCCTGCTTGAAACTGGCCCCACTGCTCTGGAAGTGGGCAGTTGCCATCGGTAACATATCCTTCCTCTGAGTATTTGATCTTAGCAGATGTCTTTTGAGGCATGGAGTGTGGCAGAGTTGTGGATATGCCTCAGGTGCCCTTATTAGATGCCTGAATGCATTTTGAAAATGGCTGCTTAGAAAATGTCTAATTGCTATTCCACATATTCAAAAAGTTTTTTTTCTCTTGACAAGGCTTTGGCATGCCTTGGATTGCTAAATATACTTTCCTCTTGCAAATTCTTGGCAGGAATCTGTGTAAGGAATCATGCCAAGCAGTCTCTTCAAATGTTAACAAGCTCATCGGTGTGGCTTTCCCAGTGCAGGGTTTGTGCTCTTTTTTTTTGCCACCTTCCTTCCCCAAAACCCCCAACCCTTCTTTTTGTACACTGTTGCTCTAAGCATATGAACTATAGTAGCTCTGCAAGAAAGAATTTTTCTAATCACAGCAGAAAAAAAGTGCTTGTTTGGTGTTCAGCAGTTTGGTGTCACTGCCTGTTCAATCTCCTGGGGCTCCTGTTGAGTAGGAAGTGTGGATTTTGGGGTGCTTCTGGAAAAATGAATCTGTTTCCTCTTGTCCCTTGCCTAGTCTTGCTTTTTCCTCTGTTTTTAGCAAGTTGGGCTGTGTCCTTGCATGGCAATCGTAGATTTGATGTCTTTCTTTCAGTATCCTATTAGCAAGTGAATGAGGCTTCCCTGCTCCCCTTTTGTTTCCTCCCCAGTGCTTATACTGGTGCAGAAGCAGCCCTGGAGGTGGTGCGTGCAGCAGGCAGCGACTCACAGATTAGAGCTTTAGGCCCAGGCTGCAGCTCTCCTTCCCCCAGGGAAAGGGCAGTGCTGCTCTGGTATCTGCCAGCAAAGAAAGCAGGAAGAAGCCAGTGCAGAACCGCTGAAATCCCAATGTGTCCCTAAACCTTATCCTAGGAGTCTGGCATCCATCAATATGTCACGTTACAAACCTCCCTTGAGTCTCACCAGAGACAACCTTGCCATAAGCATTTGGAGAGCTTTGCCTCTGACTTGCTCTCCTGGCCTTCAGTCATCTGATGGACACACCTTGGGAACAAGTGTTTGTGTTCTGTTCGGGCTGGGATGTTAAGATTCCTCTTCCTGTGCTCAAAGTCCTGCCTGCTCTTCATGGAAAGAGCTCAGCGGGCGGGGGGGGACGCAGGGAAGGTGCTGCAGAGGAAATTGAGTTGTGGGGCCAGAGAGCCTGAGCGCATCACATTACAGCCTGGAATAAGCAGAAGGCTGGAAAGTCTAGGCCAGACCTTGGCACAGGGGAGGCCATACTTGAGACAGCTTGAAGGGTATTCAGGCCAAATGATGACTCCCCACTTTTCCACTAAGGTGCTTCTTGTTCACACTCTCCCTCCTAGGGGTGTTGTGACTTTGTCCAGCTCCTGTAAAACGGGCCCATTAATCCAGGGAGCAGAGAACTGGTCCTCCTGGACCTGGCAGCTCTCTTGTTCGTGATTATTTCTTTGTTGTATTTTATTCAACAAAATGTAATATTTTCAGCTTTGATTCAGTGGGCTTTTCTGAAGGGACCTCTGTTCACACCAGGGAATATTTATTTATAACTCATGAGTTTGGCTTCAGGAATTTGCTCTGTGACCCTTCTCCATTTCTTTGATTAAATTTCCTATTATAAAAGAAACATTTTATTCTGCAGTCCTTCCCCACTCTGAGACAAATGTCCTGTAAGTCACAGCTTTGCTCTGCCCCAGGGAATTCTGGAACAGATCCAGTTCTCCGAAACTGTGGAGAGAGAACCCAATTCCTCCAAATATTATTTATTTGGACATCCTAAGTGATGGACCAAGAGGGCACTTGCCTTTTTCACTGAATATAGTTCTTTTGAGTTGCCACCTACTACTGGGCCTCACTTTTGAAGGGAGAAGTTTTGATGCAAAGCATGATTGTCTCTAATATCCCAGCTGTGAGGCCAAATTGATTGCTTGAAGATAGGATCTTGGGCTCTATCAGTCATGTCTGTTTCCATTCAAACAGTTGGATTTGACACTATTGTTACTGTAATGGATTAGATTTGAGATTAAAAGGCAAATCTGTAAAGGAAATATTAAAAAAATCCTTAAATGCAGATTAACCTAAGTCATGCAGGGAAAGAAGGGGAACAAATAAATAATCTAGGCATAAAACAATTAATTTTTAACCCTAGTCAGCTGAAGATGTATTCTTCTTTGTGCATGAGGAATATAAAACAACGAAATGCAACTTCCTGTAGCAAGCAAGAGATGTTTGCTCCAAAGTAGGTCCACCTCTGACAGAAACGTCGTGTATGCTGTGATAGTCCCTGTGGACCTCAGATAGAGACTATACTGGTAGCTGTTGAAACAAAGAAAACAGTCAAAAGAAAAGATAGAAGATGATAAACAATCAGACAATGTGGAAGATTCACAGCCCTAGAAACAGGCTTGTGATCTGAGCCTATCAGCAACCTTCCCATTCCCAAGAGCTTTGGTTTGGACTATTACTACCACATCAGTGCTTGGCAGCTGAAGACAGTGATGGTTTTTACAATATGTTCCTTAAGCACTGATAAGTCACTTCCCATTGTTCACTTGGAGAATCCAAGGCATTAGAAATGAAGGCAGAGCTGCTGGTTGTGTTACTTTTTTGTATCCAAAGGCTAGAGATTGGCAATCAGAGTTGGTAGTGTGTGGGGATCAGGCTACTTCATTTGTCCTGTGTACTGTCCTGCCTTTTCCCACTACTTCCTCTTTTCCTTTGGCATGTTCTTACCTTGCACGGACCCTCCTTGATGATGTGAGGCCCCTCAGGCATGGAATATCTTCTTGTTTTGCCCATTGAGGAGAGCTGAGCACAGAGGATTCTGCATGCTGCCCTTTACCTCTGTTGTTCATCTGCAGGATGGAAATCACCCAAGCCTTTGAGAATACATTTCAAGAGCATTCCCTGCCATCACTGCAGGAAGATGGTACCTTTGTCAAAGGCAAAACTTTCCATCACTTGCAGAAAAAGGGGTTGCATGGAAGTGAGAGAGACTCTGACTTGTGGTTTTGCTCTAAATCAGCTGCATTTTTAACATTCAGAAGCCAACAAAGATGAAAGACTCCTGGTCAACCTCTCTAGTCCCTTGGGGGAAAAAAGTAAAAAGACTTGATAAATATTTTGCATTAATAAATTCCATTTGTCTTATAAAACAAAGTTTGCCAGCTACTAACGCAGGAAAAATATTTTACATAACTCTGAGTGCGATGCCTAAAAGGTTGTTATGAGCCTGGTTTGAACAACTCTTTCCACAACCCAGAATGTGAAGGAATGCTAAGCTTCACCCAAGCTAGGACTGAGCTTTCTGTGTGTGTCTGTGTGTTGGTCTGACCCTGGCTGGGTGCCAGGTGCCCACCAAAGCTGTTCAACTCAACTTGGGGAAATTAATTTAATTTATTGCCAATCAAATCAGAGTGGGGTAATGAGAAAATGAAAACCAAGTCTCAAAACACCTTTCCCTCACCCCTTCTTTCTTCCAGGGACACAGCTTCACTCCTGATTTTCTCTCCCTCTTCCACGGCCTCAGGGGCACAGCTGCCCTCACCATGGTCTTCACTATGGGCTGCAGGGGAACCTCAGCTCCAGCGCCTGGAGCACCTCCTTCCACTCCTCCTGCACTGACCTGGGTGTCTGAACCGTTGCTTCTCTCACGTCCTCATTCTTCACTCTGGCTGCAATTGCTGCTGTGCAGCAACTTATTTCCCCTTCTTAAATCTGTTATCCCAGAGGTGCTACCACTGTCACTGATGGGCTTGGCCTTGGCCAGAGGTGGGTCCATCTTGGAGCCAGCTGGCATTGGCTCTGTCGGACACAGGGGAAGCTTCAAGCAGCTTCTCACAGAAGCCACACCTCTGTAACTCCCCTGCTACTGAAACCTTGCCATGCAAATCCAGTACCGTCCGTGTGATTTTCTGCCAGATGGTTGGTTTATAGCAGCAGAGGTGGGAGGCTGGCTGCCTTCTGGTGAGTGGGGTCCAGCAGGTAAGAGGTGAGCCATGGAAAAAGAGATAAAGGTATGAACATGTCCCAGAAGCTGTTTGTGAACCCAAAACAATGTCCCTCACTGTGCTGCCGAGAACGTTGCTATAAAAGGCAGGAAAAGCATATCTGTCTACTATTATTGTTTTGTTATTAGATTTTAAGTGCAATGTTGATTAATCAGTGGAGCAGATTCCCCAGGGATGTTTTGTGGTCTGGACTACTGACACTTTCTGATTCTCAGGGCAGGGACAAGCACTGGCTGTTCCTGCTAACCCTGCCAGGGTCTATGTGATGGTTTGCATCACCCTGCTCTGGTTTCGTGTCAGGCTGTGGAGTGTGGGAGATCAGCCACAGCACCCAGGGGAGCTGCACGAGGCTGTTCCTGCCTTTTGCAAACCCGCACCCTGGATCATGGTTAGCACTTCCTGGCATACAGAAATATGAATGGTTATGAGTGGTAGAAAGAGGGGGCACCCAAGCCTGAGATAAGCAGCATGCAGCTGAGGTCTGCCTTCAAATGACAGTCTCAAGACCACTTCAGGCTTTGGCACTCAGAGCATTCCAAGCCAAGCATGCATTTTTTGGTTTTGTAGGATGCATGTCATTGCAGCTGACCAACCTCCCTCCACCCTTCCCATCAGTCTTTTCCTAGGTTATCAACTTGGCTTGCAGGAGCTGGGGTTGTTTCTCTCTGCAGTTGAAGTCCATCTTCTGGTCACCTCTACCTACCTCCTCAAAGATGAACTGGCTGCAGCTTTTTATATGCTTACACTTCCCCTCGAGCCTCCCTTTGCCTTGGGCCACCTGGCACAAGACAATCTTTTGGAAAGGAGGACGTGACCAAAGGCTCCCAAGTCTCTCTCAGTGCCAAGGCCAGGAAATGCTGTGAGTTAAAACACAAAGAAAATGAGGGATGCAGCAGCTCTGGGGACACAAGCATCATCTGGAGCTTGGCTTCTACAAGCACTGAAGCCCCCAAGCCCTGGTGCCTGAGATATGCATGCGAGGAAGATATGCCATGGTGAGCCACATGGGAAGTGACCATTCCCTCTTGGGAAGGTATCTGAAACAGTTGGCTAAGGATTTATCCTGAACTGGGGTGAAAATTTTTTTGTGAATCCCAAACAATGTCTCTTGTGGAGCTGTGGGAATGTTGCTATAAAAGGCACAAAAAGCCCAGCTGTCTACGATTATTGTTTTGTTGTTAATTTTTAACAATGAGGGCAATTACCCATTGGAACAGATCCCCCCCGGGATGTTTGTTGGTCTTGAGTATTTAAACTATGAGGTCCCAAGAGCAGAGACGTGTCTAGGGCAAAGTGTACGTACAGCACTGAAAACCTCAGCGCCTTCAGCCACAGCTTGTGCAAACCTACTCTTGTTGTGTTGCAGCAGTTTGGGAGGGTGCATGGGGCCAGACATGCTGTCTCAGCAGAGGGGTGTCCTCTCCTGCTGGGGCTGCAGTAAGTCTTAGGAAAACTTGGAGAACTGGGTAGCCCTGAGCATCTGAAATCTTTCTCAGTTTTGTCAGATTGATATTTTACAGCAGAATGTCTTTGTTCAGACTATTTATAGCCAGCCCCTAGCTTAGAACAATTAGTATTTGTTTTAACAGCAAGTGAGGCTCTTCGGAAAGAGTTTCAACAACTAAAGGATCAGTCCTTGGTCACCAAGGGTGGGGTGATTTTTGGTTTTCCCCTCCCCCTCTCCCCCCTCAGTAGACTCTGAAAGTGCCTTCTCTTTTAGGAATCAGTTCTGGAGCAAATAGAGACTCACCACTAAATTATATCTCTGGGCAGAAAAGCAATGCCAAGCCATTCCGTTGATTTTGTAATGTAGGACACAGCCCCCCTTGCCCTGCGTGCAGTCATGCACAGACTCCTTGGCAGCTAATTAATAATTTGCAGTTAAGCGGCGGCTGCTTCCTTGCGTCATTTCAACGCGGTTGCCAAGTGGAAAATTGAAAAGCAAGAGAGAGCCAAAGAAAGGACGACGACGACAACAACAACAACAACAACAAAGGTTTAAAGTTCTAGGAAATTTCACTATGTGAGGTCAAAATTCCTTGCGTGTTCAGGGGCTGGGCTGTTGGCTGGCAGGCGCCTCAAGCTAACATGGCAAGGCCCTTTCTTTTCAAAGTCCTGTTCTCCTAAAGCACCTCCTGTTCGACGGGAGTTTCTCAGCCCTAAAATTCACATGTGTTTGGAGAAGGGGAGGATGTGGGGAGTATGCAGGCCTAGGGCAGGCTGAAGATAAATCCAGTGGAGGTTTTTCTCATGGGAAGGTGGCAAATGCTCTGAGGGATGGGGATGGGCAAGGAAGGATGGTGAAGCACACCTCCCAGGACAGGACTGGGAAGAGTGGTGGCACCACTAAGGGATTTGCAGAGCAGAGAATACCCAAGAGTGGGCTTACACCCAAGAGAAACCTGGCCCTAGCTTTTCTGGCTCCTGGGGAAGACATCTTGCCATGTGCCTCTCCTCCCAGTCTGCTGGTAAAGAGTTGGACTGTGCTTGGCCCGTTTGTGGCACAAAAGGGCTTTCCTCTGGGTGGAGGATTTTTAGCACGTTCCAGTTTGAAAACAATAACAGTATTGTCTCGTGAGTTAGGTTTTCCTCTGTTTTATGCTGCTATCCCCAGGGAGAAGCTGGGGCATGCAACACTGTTGGCACAGCAAGAACTACAACAGCTGAACTGAGCTCTTAGGGGTTTTATACATCTTCATGCTTGAGGTTGTTGGAGATGTGGGAGAAGGGGCCCAGGGGAAGGCTAGTTTTCAGAGCATGTGATGAGCTGCTTTTGCTTTGCCTGCCTTTCTTCTGTCTTCTCCTCTCCATGGAGGAAGCCATGGAACCATGTTCTTCTGACTCTTCCCATTTACAGTCACAGTAGTCTTCATGAGTTTGGCAGCTCCAGGATCTGTGTGGCTGGAGACTAGCAATTGGGAGGCAGACATAAAAGTTCATCAGTCTCAAAAACATAACCTATGAGGAAAGGTTGAAGGATCTGAAAAAGGAAAACCATTTGGAAAACATTTTTTAAAATACACAAACTCTTTGGAGGAGACTGAGGCTTACAGATACCTGACACGAAAAAAGATGAGGGAATATGGGAGGCTGAATGGTTTCATTAAGAAAAAAGTTGTTTTCCCATATTCACCCTCCTCGTTTGGGGGTTTTCTGGAGAAGAAAGGAACCAATAGTGTGGATGACTCATGGCTCTTTTCTAAGAAGCTCAGGAATGGTGAGCTGAATCACTGGGTGAACATGGGCAGAGCTGCAAATACCCAGAAGTCTTGGCCTCGTTCTGCTGCTCACATTTCATGATTTTATTACTAAATCTAAACCTGGGGCTCACAGTCCTTTCCAGGGAGGTAAGTTTAACAGCACACATGTATCATCAGCCACATCTCTTCCTCTTTGCCCTGAGCCTTTGTACACAAAGCAATGATGGGGGGCTTGTAGATTCTTGCAGTTTCTTGCTCCTATGGGATTCACGTGGGCTGAGCGTGACTGAATGGCTGCGGTCCTGTGGATGAGAAATGCCTCACACCCTGCTGGCATCCAGAAAGGATTACTGTTCCCCTGCTTAATGCGTTTGTTTAATGCCCCTTCCATGAGGCTGTTTCTCAGGCTGTTTTCCTTGCAGGATATGTCTCTGTGTGTGCAATTAGCTAAGAGACATTAGTTTAATGACTTGTGTGTGTCTGAGCTAGGGCCGGCCCTATCTCGGATGGCTGCCTTTCTTCTGTCTGGAGACTTAATTCTCTGCAGCACAAACTGCTCTGTCATGCTCATCCCAGGCACTGGATGCAGACAGTGTCTCTTGCCGGTCCCCAGCCAAAGGAACCCTGCTATCACACATAATTACCTCCTTGACTCATCATGACTTTTATTGCCCCCCCCTTCCTTTTTTTTGTTTTGTTTTGTAAGTTTGATTTGTTCTTTCGAAGCTATTGTTTCCGTCCCTGTGTTCCCAGTGGCTCCAGAGGACTGAAGTGTATTCATGCAGGAATTACTGAGGCGGGCTCTGTGGTCTGTTTTGTGTAAGAGTTCAGACTGAGTGATTGTTTTGGTCTCTTCTGGCTGGTTTCTGAGCTTATGGGTTAGGCAGAGGGAGAGTTATATCTGAACAGCAAGCTGCATTGTTCAGGAGCCTGGTGCTGAAGCAGAATCCTTCACCAAAATGTAGATCATCATTTCTTTTAATGTACTGATGAACTAATGAACTGTCTTGGTCATCTCAAGTGGTCCACAGCAGCTCACTGAGCAGTGGCTCAGGTAAGATGAAGGGGACACTGATCATCCAGTCTCCTGAATAGTTCTAGTGCTAGAAATTTGCAGGACCACCCCCTACCCTTTTTTTTTCTCAGTCTTTTTTTCCCATATACTTCAGCCCGAGCTTCACAACTCAGCCCAACAAATGTGTCTGCAGAGGGCACCGGTAAAAGACACTCTTCTTTCTCCATTCCTGGCTGCACTAAAACTTTTGCTGGCTCAGCTGGAT
The DNA here is from genome assembly GCA_013396775.1 of Cephalopterus ornatus. Lineage (NCBI taxonomy): Eukaryota > Metazoa > Chordata > Aves > Passeriformes > Cotingidae > Cephalopterus > Cephalopterus ornatus. The sequence goes on along the minus strand of VZRE01013665.1, from coordinate 154,397 downwards.
GGCTTCTTCTCTAGGCACAAATGGATTAAGTTTCCAGAGCCATCAGTGTGAAAACTATTTGCAGAGATCGGTCCTGCACAACAACATTTATGGGAAGAAAGGCAAGCAGATATAGGTATCTTGTGGGCTTGATGATAGGTATAGGTATGGTCAGATAATTTTTTTGAACCAGACATGGTATGCCTAATGCAACCTCTGGTCCTGTCCTTAAAAGTGAGGGAAGGAGGAGTGCTGTACATTTTGGATAGCAATAAGACAGTTTATCTGCATCTCTGGCCTTGTGAAAAGTTTCACTGGGCCTGCAGAAGTGTCTATATTCTTTTCAGTTCCTCCCTCCTTGTGCTACTATCCATAGGTAAGGTCTTTGAAGTCATCACCTGTAGCTCTCACTCAGGAGAGGCCTATACTTGCTCCCTTGATGGAAGCTGAGGAAAAAAGGGGTGCTTGGGTGGACCATGTTGGAAGACTTTCTTCAAGGATTTCTCCTTGGGTACGATGTGTGTGCCATGGAGGCAGCTGTTCTGGAGTAGGTGGTTTGAGATACTCTCTGGAGCAACAGGAAAGTAAGTGACAAGTTCATATCTTTCATTGCTTTTCCTCAACAATTTGCACTCCTATAGTAGATTTGGCAAGGCATCAGCTTCAGACTTGGCACCAGGAGGAACAACTGAATTAATTTACCTTACCTCGGCTTTAAAAATTCCAAGATCTATCAGTTTATTGTCATCCAGGAAAGCACTGTGACATTTCTCTTATTGCTGACTACATTGTTCATGTTAAAAAGTGTCACTCATGATGGTTTTGGATGCAGAGGGATATAAATCAAATACATTCCTTTCACTGATGCAATTAATGAGCTGAAGGCATGGGGCAATTGTTAAGCTGATGAATACTGAAAATTAAGGCCTTCAAGAATAACAACAAACCCATGTCTATAATAGAAAGAGCAAAGACATGTCAATCTTGTATAGTTACCTGGTTATAGGATTCAAGTTCCTTTACTGACAGTTTCAAAAAGAGTGTGATGGGGTAAGAATAGAAGAATACCAGATCCAGTAGCTCCTATTGAACCAAATTCATACGAACTCTCTCATCAGACATGCTTTAATTTTCTTACAGAAATTGTTTTTGTACAATGAAAACCGGTCCTTTTTGTGAAGCTAAGTATTTCAACAGGGCACATCTCTCTCTGAGGATTTTTTTTCCTAGATTTTTCATGGGAAACTGACCAAATAACCGCAACTATGAGATTATTGTCTTTTAAATAAAATTTATGGGCCTTTGCTGAAAGCCTCACAGGTTTTTTGTTTCTTCATCTGAAACCTGACAAACATGTTACAAAGAGGTCAAGGATAATGAAATTTTTTAGCATGGAAAAGCAACAACATTTTAACAATCTTTCTTCTGACCAGCTTGGCTAATTGTTCATTCAAATACTGTTAAAAGACTTGAAGAGGAACAAAACCTCCATGCTTAGGTGGTACCAGACCCAGCTACATGGAAGGCCCCTCTCAAACAGCCTGGTAACAGTGCCAAAACCTTGCCATTTCCAGCTGGCCAGCCCGACTCATTTAGTTTCCAACTCCTGTGACCAAAGGCTTGGGGTTTTGGCCGCAGCAGGTTTCTTTTGCAAAGAGATGAGACCACCCCAGATTGAACATAAGCTCCATTACCTCCACACCTCCAAGGTGATTCCAAGGCAAAGGGGACAAGGACATCTGTCCTAGGGGATGGGCAGGGAAGCCACCAGGAGTTCATGGTGCGGGGACTGAACTCTGGTCCTTGGCTGCCCTGTGCATCTTCCTCCCACAGGAGGTATCATCATGCCCACTTCTCAAGGCTTGGTTTTGTTAAGCACATGGGTTTAGGTTTGCTATCTCTGGCTCTGTGTGCAGGCATTCTTGATCCCTGGATCAAGCTACTTCTGAAAAGAAAAATCCAGAAAAATCATATGAAAAGGACTCTTGGGTCTTGCCCCTTTTAGACCTTGAAGACAAAGTTCCATTTGGACCTGTGGCCATCTTTAAATAGAACTGTGTCAAAAGATGAGTTTATCCCTTCATTTATTGGACAGAACAGCCTAATCTCCCTGTCATTCAGGTCTTGCTAAAGCTTCACCAGTGTTGGATGTGGCTGGCTGAGCCAGCGTTCTGCCTGGCCTCACTGCTGCTGTGATGTTTTGGGGTTATCAGTGAAGAAGTGAGAACTTTGGATGCAGACAGATGCACTCATGCACGGGTAATTCCCACTCCCACAGACACCACAGGCCAAGCTCCCCTGCTGCCAACAGGATTTCTCTGTTGGGCTTAGAGGGATGGAAAGGGTAAAAGGGGTGCCCAGGCTGCAGCAAGCCAGGGATGGATGCCAGCTGTCCCATGCACAAGTCTCCAGGATTTTAACCTCCAGACCACAGTGCTCAGCTTCTTCTGAAAAAGGACAAGGCTGTACAGCAAAACTGTGGAACTGGGAGGCTTGTGGGCTGAAACGAGTCCAAAAGACATATTAACAGGCATGAGAGGCCTGTGATGAAATAGCTAAGGTATTAATGCAGCCAGAGGCTGGTAATGAATACAAGAAATGCCCACATTTACCCAAGAGGTCCCAAAGGTCTCTTGCCCAGAACATTGTGATCCCTAAAGAAATCTCTTTAGAAAGTTAAACCACAGGGTTAGGGCTCCAGGACAAAATCTGGGCTAGTGTGGTCTCTCAGCTGTTCTGACCTCTTGTCTGATGAAACTCTGTTTAGCAGTTTTGTGGTTTTTAAAGAGCATGGATATTATCCTCTGGGAATTGTCATCCAGAGGCCTGTCAGATGACCATGCCCTCTTGCCCCTAGGGATGGCCCGAGTCTCCCACTGTGCCCCGTGGCTGTGATGCAGGTAGCAAAGCTTAGTTCTCGTTTTTTCAGATGAGATTCTGTCCACCGGTGACAGGGGTAATCTTGAACACTCAGGTACTACCTGTGGTGTACAATATGCTCTTCCAGTACTTTGCTCTCTCTCTCCATCTCTCAGGTGCTGAAGGAAACCTATGAGGTGCAGAGCACAGGTCAGTGAGGCTAAACTGCTATCATCACAATCTGACCTTCACTACTTCTTCTTGTTGGCTTGTCTCCTCACTTCTTTAATGCATGGAAAGCCTGGAAATGGTCTATTGGTGCTGAACAGAGCTGGGCTGCAAGGAGAAGATGGGACCTGTTGGCTGATGTGAGCAGACAATTGGATGGCTGAGCATCTCTGGTGCTGGATACGATACAAACACCACAGAAATGAGGAAACCAAACCAGGTTTGATGGATCTTCCTCTAAAGTTAATTCCAAACTAGTGCTCATCTGACCTGATTTTTGGAGGGGTGGAACCCACCTTTTAGGAGTCATGCACTGCAGTCAGGCACCTTTTTGACTCCTAAGGATTCTCTCTCAAGGGAGACAGTCCCACCATTGGTGTGGGCAAGTCCTGCACAATTCCCACAGCTGTACCCACACTGCTCAACCTATGTCTGTGTGTCCTTTAGCCTCTCTGTCCTTGAGAATTTGTTCTTCTTTTGTACATATGGTTTCCCATTCAGGGTGCCCCAATGAGGAAAGGCTGGTGAGTGGAGGTCTTGCTGTATGGTACTGGCATATGTTATGCAATGCTGCAGTTATTTTGTGCACCTGATGTGAAAGTCCTTACGGCCATTCTTTGCTTCAACCGTTTACAAGGCCTGATTTTAGTCCAAAACAAGCTTTCTTGAAATAAAATAGTCATTTTCCAGTCTTCCTGTAGAAGCCAAAAGTATTTTAAGTTGGACTGGACTGGCCTAAACACAGGGTGGGGAGGGAGTCAGTAGGTTGGGGACATTTTAATAATGAAAAGAAGAATGTGAAAGGAAGGATTAAACGTGGTGTTTTATGTGTATTTATTGAGTCAATTTATAAGGTGCCTTTTGCAAAATATCTTGAGCACTGCATGAAAAACCACAATGCAAAATATTTGAAAAATTTGCACATGAAGCCAGTGTGTCCCAGCATACAGCCAGGCAGTGGAAGAGAACCTGGCACTGGGAGCACCTCTCTAATCACCAGGCCCCAGCAAAAGGAGATATGTGTCTGTAGGGCGAGGTGAGCTATCCAGGGAAGGATCTGTTCCCTGTGCACCAGCCAGCCACGGGTGTGTCTCTGTGGGCAGCCTGGAAGACGGGGTGGCTCAGCCCATCAGATCTCCTCCAAGCAGAGAGCCCTGGGCTGACATACCTCAGTGGAGATAGGGTGACCCTGGCTGATCTGGGTGGCCTGAAGGTGAACACAGTCCACAGCAGCAGGACTGCCTGGATGGGGAGCACATTGGGGAGTGCAACCACTGCTCCTTCTGTACTGCACAGTCCCCAGCACTGCTGTCCCTGGCCCATTCTCAGGGAGAGGCCAATTAGCAGCCCATTACAGTAATTTCACCTGGCCAAGGCAAGAGTCCAGATGTTTGTGGCGTGGTTTTTGTTATGGGATTTTCTTGCTTGGAACTGAAGGCCAACAGGATTCTTTACTTTGGCATGCTGCCATGCTGATGGCTTCTTCCTGTGAGATGTCCAGAGCTGCCCCTCCAGCTGTGGGGCTCTGCTTAACCCTGCCGAGAGGCTGCCAAGTGTTGCCACAGTGTGACTGCCTCCCCCAAACCTCTGGGAAGTCTGTGGCACACCTATATGTTGAGGAATACTATAAAGAAAGCACTTAACGAGAGTGCTTTGAAGTGACAGTAGCTTGGTAACCTCTTGACTTCTTTTGGACAGGTATGTGGAAAAATATTCTGTTGAGGATTTAACTGAATTAGAGAGCAAGTAGAGACCTCAGGGCAAAATTTCAACACCTCTATTATACACCTTCCTCAATTGTTTTTAAGGGTGGCAAGGAACTGAAAATGGGTAAAGTAGAAAAATGACCATGATGATTGCTTTGAGCCATACAAGATGCTTTTTTGAGCATCTGTAGCACAGCTAATTTCCTGACGCAGTATTTTTCCTGAAAATAGTTTGCTACAATAAAAATGAAGGAAAACCATGCCCAGGGCACATCTGTACTCAAGGACATTGCTTCAGAGAAGGAAGCATACCTACAAGAGGAGGTTTCATTGCAGGAAATACTGCTCACCAAGATGCTGAATTAGGCATATTTGAAGAGATACCTTTGTCTTGCAAATCTAACTTGTGTAGTTTTTGCTGTGGCTTAGATTGGGGGAGATGAGTGAGGTCGACAAATATTGTGAGTGGGGTGGCCTTCATCAGGTTGACTTCCCCACAGGCAACCACTCGCTTCTCTTCAAATGAGGAAGGAGGGTGAAAAACGTAAAAAACCCCCAAGAAAACTACCTCATAAAACTGTATCTGTTGGCAGTGAGGCCCAAGAGAGCATTTCAGTCTGGTTTTAGCTCTTGCCTTTGTCAACTGACTGAAGCTCAATCCACAAAGTAGTTCTTTGGTCGGTTGGGACACTTACTACATATATTAAAGCTTTGGGCAATCTCTGTTGGGAAGGGAGTTAGGTGTCCCTTGAGAGTGGCCCAGGGTCTTTTGGGTTGGTTTCCCAGTGGGATGAAGCCATGGTGAAGTTAGAGGTGCTCTAAATGTGATTCACTTTACTGATATATGAGTTGGTTGCCCACCTCCCTGTCCCAGTCTTGGAAGAGAGATGGTAACAAGAACTATGAAGACCAAGTCTTCCACTGGGATCCTGAATGAGAAGCGTGGACCGATATACCTGCATCTTGCTGTGAGAAAGGCAGCATCACCTGGCCTTCTGTCACATGGTTTTCAGGTATTATTTGGACACTGCCCTTACTTGGAGTACTTTATCAGCTAGGAGCAGAACTGATTTACAGTCTGGTATTTTTCAGAAATAACCATGTGTCTAAAGCAGAGAGGTGCTTGTGTGGAAGATGTTAGAATAGGGGCTGATACTTGGAACTGCTGCAAAGCATTGCTGGGGGAGCTGGTTTGCATGCAGAAGGATTTGACCTTGACCTTTCTCCTGCAGTTCAAGCCAACATCTTCTACTCCTAAGCCTGAAAAATGTTCCTCCCCCTTGTTTTAAAAATACATTTGTTATGTCTAATGTTGCTGGCCAGAGCAATGGCACAGACTTTTACCCTCAGAGCTATGCAGGTCAGGGGTGGGAGGTGATGTGACATGTGAGTGGCTTTAGCTTGGCTCACTGAAGTCCTCAGTGCAGTTACACCAGTAGAACTGTTCTCTTATGGGAACGGTTTATTGTTATTCCTGGGGGGTGGTGGCTTTATTATCCCAGTGGGAAGTACAACCCTGCTACTCTTCCTGGGCTCACACTCAGCTGTGGCAGCCACAAGCTCGCTGTGACATCCATGCTGCCAGTTCCAGAGTGGGTTTGAAGGCAGATACCCAAAGCTCTGACCTGCTCATGTTCAAAGGACCTGCCCAAGGGCTCAGGCTCTGGGTGTCTCGGAGCAGTGTCTCTCATCATCCAGAACATGCGAGCCAAGTCTTGGATCTTGGCTGCAGAGCTCCAGACCTTACATGGGGCATGTGTTGGTGTGTGAGTAATGTGGCTAGCAGAAGAGTCCCACTTCAGCGACAAGCTCAGGTAGAGTAGTCATGTTCCCTGTGATCCCAAGAGTTAGGTAAAGAGCAGGGCATGCACAGAAGCAGTGATGGAACATGTTTGTCTGCTCCAAACACAGAGGTTACAACCAGACTGCATGGTCCACAGCCAGAGCACCAAAGCACCCAGGCCCAGCTCCAGAGTGGTTCTCCTAGGGATCACACACACAACTTCCTCCATCCCAGCTGCTGGGGGGAATGGAGGCCACTGCCATGCTGCCAGGTACCTGTGTGAGTCATGGAGCATGTGCTTCCCCCTGCCCTCACCTCCAAATCAGTCTAGACACAGGGAAGTCCAGCTGCCTGCAAACACCCCGTCCCATCAGCTTCCTGGCCAAGCAGCGGTATCTTGGTGCCTTGGGTAATTTGGAAGGACTCCAGTGGAGGATTTGGCAGACTGATCTCTCACAATTCTTCCCAGTTCAGACCAATGTGGTGAACTGGTTTACCGAGCACTTCATACTGTTCACTGTGCTTTTGCCCTTCTTTGAGTAATGACTGTGTTTATGGGCAAAATGTCAATGTGCATGAGGTGACACCTCTTGCCCGCATGTGAGAGGTTTCTGTCATGCTGCGGTGGGAACACCCACTTGCTTTTGCAGGAGAAAAGCGGGTCTAGAGGGCAACACAGTGATTTTACAAGCAGCACTGTTGAGTATAGGAAGCTGCATGGTTGAGTCCCACCTCTGCCACACCAGGGTGGATTTTCCAGTGAATTCCCAGAAGTGCGGGGTCTTCAAGATGTCCTAAGAAAGACTCTATCTGCCTGGGAGGATGCAGGCAATATCATGGTGGCATGTGGATCATGCTGAGCTTGCTGTCAAACCTCTCCAGGTGCTTATCACTGCCACTGATTATGTGAATAGTTTGTGTAAAGGAGCTGATGTTTTCCCACAGACCATGACTTAAACCTTGTGGCAGCTCATGTGCAGGCTGCTGGCAGTGTGGGTATAGAGGAATCCTGGCTGGCTTCCATGCAGCTACCTGCCCTGCCCTGTCCCTTGACATTAAGAGATGCAGAAGCTATCTCCTAGGAGATCTTTTGTGTTTATGCTCTGCTAGGTCAGACTGGCCCACAAAAGCTATTGGGCTGAGGTTGTTTATGCATCAGCTAAATGGCTGGAGGAGTTTGAAAGCTGGACATCTCCTTATAACCAGCTGTGGCCCCTCGCCTCTCTATGGAGCAGGGTAATCCTGCTTGGACAGAAGGATAGCAGTATACTCCTGACATCCTCCTCTAGGGCCAGAGGTGGGTCCATCTTGAGCGATGTTAATGTCCTTCAGAGAGACAGATGCACACATCTTGAGAACCTGGGCTAGAAAAACCTTGTTTCTTTGAGACACTGGGCAATTCAAAGAGGCACAAGTGGCAAGATTTGTAACTCCCTGTGATATTTCCTTTTCTTTTTTTTTTTTTAACTCACCCTCCTTCACTTTCTGTATCCATTGCAGTTTCTAGCTCTGCGTTCAGCTTTTCCCTGCCCACTCCCCTTGCATTCCCAGTGCATGCAGCCCTGCAGAAATGCAGCAATGGACTGTAAAGAGCTGACTTTTACCCAGGAGCTGGGCTCACCAAGCTCCTGGCATCCGGCAGAGGGCAAGCGAGCTAAGACAGCAGTCCTGTCCCTGCAATCCCTCCTACACTGTGCACACCTCAGGGAAGACTTTTTGGGATTGTTCTGGGCTCTTGCAGACAAGATCCAACCCCTTTTTTCTCCTCTTCACCTGGCTGCATCTTGCCATTTCTCCTGGTCAGCAACACCATATTTTATTCTTTTCTAAATTGGTACAGGCAATTAGTACAGGCATGATCCTATATCCAAAACTTTTAGCTATTTTTCAGTCTGACTAGATACAGGAAGTAATTTTTTTGTATGTTTTTTGTTTCCTCTGTCTATTTTCTGTGGTTTTGGAAGACATCTTCCTCTTTTTTGGTCCACTCTGGAGCACAGGCCCTGGGATCTTGAAAGCTGATTCCCTGGAAGAGCTGCTGTTTCCCCAGCCTGCCTGCTATAAGCAAGGAGCAGTTCTGCCCAAGGTGTGCACTAACATTACTCAAATTGTGCCTGCTGCTCTTTACAGCTATAGTACATCCATACATTCATGCTGTTACCTGTTACTGTTCCAGCTGGCAGCTATATAGTCCCATTTTCTGAAGGCCAGAATCCTCCTAATCAAGTCTCCTTCTTTCTGGGACTGTGCACTGTTTACCCTTACACCTGGTTGAGGTTTAAGATTTAATCCGATAATTAAAAAAATTTAAAAAGCAAGTTTGAAGTGAAGCAGATATTTCTGTCCTCTTTTTTTTGGGATGCTCTCTCTTTGTTCTCAGGACAAATTAATGTGTGTGTGCATCACCAAAGTGAATTAAAGTGTGGTTCAACTCTCAAAAGACACTGCAGAAAGCCAGCACCACTTGTTGTGCATTTGCTTCCTGCAAAATGTCAGCACTGGGCTGTACTTGCTGAAAGCTGACAGAATTAAAAATGCTGAGGGAAATCGTGTACTCATTTCCCTTTGAATGCTTGTAGAGCACAGGCTCCTGGTTCTCTTAGCCTCTTCTGGAAAATCTCAGAAATGAAGATAAGTAGGCTTTACTTCAGCTCACAGCTGTTCTGGAAGGTAAAAAAAGTAACTAGTTTATTGCCTTTGATAAGGGTGTGTTTGCTCTTACCTGCTCTACATTTCCCCCTGCAGCCACACCAGCAGTGCCCGACAGGACCGAGTGACAGGAGGGAGAGGTGGATGCTGGAGAAGGACGGATCCAGCACGGAGCAAGAGAGTAGATTAGCAGGGTCTGATTGGGTGGATATCCCAAAAGCCAGGGTGTTGCACAGGGTTTGGGGTGGTAGGTTTGGACCCTCTGTTTTAGAGCTGATGGGTGAGAGAGGAGAACCTGTGCTTGCAGAGGACTCATTAGAAAACATCTCTCTCTGGTGGGGTAGGTTTCATCTGGAGTCTACAAGAGACAATAAACAGGATGTCCCACAACGACATTTTTATAGAGCTACTTTTCAGAGTGGGGCTGCACTTAAAATCCAAATTTAGTTTATCTGAGTGGGAGCATCCTCAGCTTTAATGTCTGCTTGCTTTCAAAGCAACATGATAGAGCTTGGCTCATGCAGCTCTTCTGTCCAGGCAAATCCCTCCTGCTGTCCCTGGCCTTCCATTGGGCTGATGCTCGTGCTTTGAGATCTTAGTTGTAATGATTTTTTTGAAGGGTTAATTAGCAAGCTGTGCTCTGCAACAGAGATGACTTCATTTTAAGGTTTAAGCATCTTTGTACATCAGGCCAGTAAAATATTCTTGGAAATAGACACAGAGCTATAAACCTAAAATCATGCTCTACTGCTGAGATACCAGAATCTTTAATAAAAGGTCTGGTTAATTGCTAGCATGTGATGGCAAGTGATGAAGAGAGGCTGCAGGCTGTGTTTGTTCAACCTGGAGAAGAGAGGGCAAGAGCTAATTGCTGTATTTGACTTTCCAAAGGGAGGTTTCAGAGAGGATGGAGCAGGTCTCCTCTAAGAGAGGCACCACAAAAGGACAAGAAGTAACAGGGACAAGTTGCTGTGAGGGAAGTTCTGTTTAGCCCAGAGAGGCTCCATCCCTGGAGATATTCAAAACTGGATCAGAACAGACCCTGAGCAACATTTTCCAGCTCTGAAAGGGAACTTTGGAGATCTCTAGCTGAACACTCTGCTTTGCACAGCATCTCTTTGCTTGAGGTGGGGGGCTCCAGGAGGTATTGGTTTGTGGAGTCACCAGGGAATCTTTTCTTTGGGTGAAAGGAATATACAGCCTTGGGCAGTGGTGCCTCATCCTTCTTACTTTTGTCATGCCTTTTTTTTGGCAGGGTGTCCATGTCAGCAAGGAAGAGAAGAGCTTGTTAGTCCAGCTCCTGTGTCACTTTTCAGGTCCAGAGAAGCAAGCCAGAAACCAGAAGTGATGCTTGGACAGAAGGTCGCAGAAGGGGTCTTGCCTGTGGGCTGCATGTCACTGCTTGTGTTCACAGGCTGGTACATATAAACATACTGAAGAAATGGAAAGACTTGCTGCTGTAGGAGTGTCCTGCAAGGGGAAACCTGCCTGCCAGGGTGCCTGACTGTCTCAGAAGGGCTACACCAGTGCAGGAGGGCTCACCGTATTACCTTGGAGTGAGATCATCCAAATCACCCCCTCCCACGCATGTCTTGATGGATCGTGTGCCTTAAAGCATATGATTAAACTTTGTGAGTTGAGGCCCTGTGATTTTCTGTTGGCTCCTTGGCTAAGGACCGTTATTGGTTGAACAGCCACAATGCTCATCAGAAGTGTTCCTCTGTAGCTGAGAGCAGGAAAGGACACTTTTATACAGCGTTGGTTCCTCAGTCTTTCTCCCGTGCTGTTGCTGAGAAGGGCAAGGGGTTTTGTCTGGAGGAAGAAGGGCAGAGTTGGTGTTGCCCCAAAGTGTCCTAAAAGTGGTCTCTGCTACTGAGCAGGGTCAGAGGTGGGACGGAGCTTATCTGAGGCCAGGGGAGCTGTAGGATGAGGACCTGTTTCTGCAAGATGCTCTGTCCCCTCAGCTCTTGGCTCCATCTCCCTCTGCCTTGGCCACATCTCCAGAAATGAGTCAGACCCAAGAGGGGTGCAGACACAAGGCCAGGGAAACAGTACTGGAGAAATTCTTGTTTTAGGAGTTGGTAGGGGGTCAAAGGTGGTACAGCCCTGCGTGCTCCCTAGTCCTGGATATCTGCTGTTATTAAACAGCCAGCAGATTGTGCTAGAGGTAAATGTACCTTCAAATACTTTTCTTGCCCTAGGAGAGCTCTGTGCTCTGAGTTAAAATCTGAATGGCCTGTCTTGCCCCAGCCAAAACAAGACTGTTCCCTGTATTTCTTCCAGTACTTGTTTTATATTGTCCCATGAGACAAATAAAGTTACATCCCCGAGGAGGCTTTGACATAGGCAGCTAGAGACCAGCAGTTAGAGTTTTTAATAATATGTAGTTGGACCACACTTTCCTTTCCTTCATCCTGTTCCATCCAAGCACTTTCCATGGACTCGTGTAAGCAATCCCTGCTCCCCCTAGAGCTGCAGCCCCTTTCCACTCCATTCCTGCATGCAATGTTGTTACTCAAAGCAGTATCCCAGCATGGTGCCTTGAAAAGAACTGTTTTCTCTCCTGAGTAGGTTCTCCAAAGCCATTATTACTTTTCCAACAGCAAATACAAAGCAAGTGTAAATGTTGGCTGATGCTGCTAACAAAATTCTTAAGAATCTATGTGTGCTTTTAAATGCTTTCATCCTGCTGCCTTGCTCAAAGGGTACCAGGCACTGAGGGAAGGCCTGTCAATGTAAATGTCAAAGGGATCTTTGGGTTCTCATATCTGTTAGGGGAATCCTGCCCAGTTGCTATTCCAGAGGCTGGGAGGCTGTCCCAGCCCTCTCCAAGAAGCTGGACCCTCTAGCCTCTGGACTCACTGAAACAAAGGGATTTTTAATGTAATTTTTATCTGGGGATCTAAATCCCCATGTAAACCAAGAAGCATATTAGAAAAGTTGGTAGGTTTATGCAATGTGGTGGCTCTTATGCCTCCATGAATTTGTGGGAGCACTCCTACCACTGAAGGGAAATCATGGTTGAGTGGCCTGGAGAGGGAAGGTCTCTGAGGCCAAAAGAACAGGTCCTCAGGTAAGAAGCTTGGGCTGTTAGCCACCAAATATGGACAGTATTAATCCCCATTCCCTATAGGTTAGGGCTGGGATTTTGTGATGTCTGTAAAGCTGCTGAGGTTTTAGGGTCTTTGCAAACAAGCCACCTTCTGCTGATATCCTGAGGACTGCCACTGGGAAATGGTAATAAAGAAGGTATTGATAGTACCAGGTCCTTAAGCCACCCAAGGCCCACTTCAAACAGAGATTTGTTTAAAGTAGGAATATCTCTGCAAAGATGCACTGCTACCTTGGACTGAGATAAAGGCTCTTGATTCCCCTTCCTCAGCTACATCTGCTTGCCAGGTTCTCTTTCAATAGAAATTAACCCTATTACCTGCTGAAATCAAGGACAGTCTTCACACAAATCCTCTCTGCTCTTGTTTTATCATCCCTATAACCAAGTCACTGTGCCTGACCAGCCTAGGTCAATATTGAACCCTTTTTCCATTGCCCCCTCCTGGTCAGCTGCTTGGTTTCAAACTGCCTTGTACACCTAAGACTAATGAAGGCATCTTCGAGGGATGCTTCAGAATGAGCGAGGAGTTTGGGTACTGGGGTGTTCAAATCCACAAACCTCTGCTGTGTATGGCAATTGCAAACCAGATAAACTTGTGGCATCCTGCCTCCCCTGCCCCTGCCCGCCCTCGCTGGAAGGCAGCAGTGCCTGGGAGATGGGGAAATATGGAGCCTCTGAGCCTGAGAACCACCACTGCTTTATGCCTTTCAGCTAATGGGTGGGTTTAGCTCTGCTAATCTCTAATCAGTGCTGGAGAAACCTAAACAAACTAGCTTGGACCACTCCAAAGCATTCGTAATTACTGGATCAGACTCATAGATAATGCATTTAGGGCTGCTCTAAAAACATCTCAGATAGGGTAAATGTAAATAAAGTGGCCTATAATTGACCCTTTTGCTGACATCTGAACTCTGGCTGGGCTGATGCACCTGGGGAAAGCAATATGAGGACGGAGAGGGCTGCCTGGGTCATCAAGCAGGTTCAGACCTACCGCTGAGTGTGACCTGTGGAGCAGCAGAGCTAAGGGTGCAGATCAGAGCTGCAGGAGCTTGTGGAGTATCTGTGCTACTTGCACAGGAGCCAACAAAGCTCCAGAGAACGAGAGCTGATGGAAGCGTGACACATGCTGATGAGTTTTGGGTGGGGACAAGTGCAAGAGGCTGAAGTGTAACCACAGGTGTAACCCTGGCAGTGCAGGTAAGGTTTGCAGCAAACCTCTGGGCACCTAACCCTGAGAAAGAAGAAGATGTGATGCTGGCAACTCATTTCTGGGCTGTTCTTTTATTTCCTCAAAAGCTTCCCATTTTCAGCATGATTGCGTTGAGGAACAGCTAGCACTTTGGGCAGGATGGAACAAGTGCGTCTTGCAGTGCCTCCCTCCTCCCTGCAGTGCTCTGCTAAGTTCACTCCCACCATGTCAATTTGGTAGCATGGGGCTGGAGCATTGGGGACCTACAGTCCTGAGGAGTGTGCAGGGAGGGCCAGAGAACCAATTCCCTGGCATCCAATAGCCTGGATTTCTAGACTATTTTGTTCCTTTTGAGGGGGAGTAGGGGTTCCCCCTTCAGAGGACATGGATCAGAGCAGAGCTTCTTCTGCCCCTGATGCTGGCTCACCCTGGCCTTGGGCATGTCCCTTGCCACGCCCTGGAAAGGGATGGGGACAAGGGAGGGAAGATTCTTTGTCATCCCACTCTGATGTGCTTCGTTGTGAATCAATGGCAATTCACAGGATCCAGCACCTAGACAAACCTTCTACTCATGGAAAAATCTCCAGGCAGAAAGCACGATGCTGGCCACCAAGTACATCAGTCCCAGCCTTCCTCCTTGCAGCCTCCCCTTCCGCATCACCTGCCCCTCACCATGCCAGTTCTGGGACACAGGAGACTTCCTCCAGCACTCACCATAAAGCACTTTGTGTCAGTCTATCGAAAAGGAGAACTTTAAAAATAGTAAGACTGTTTTAATCTTCGTGACTCTTTTTTTTTTTCTTTCTTTCTTATCCCCCCTCCCCCCTGTCCCCCATTACCCATGAAGCGAAAAAAAAGGGAAAGAAAAAGGCAGAAGGGCACTTTGTTTTCTCCCCCCACACACTCGGAGCTGTAAAATACTTCTTAATCATTTAGAGCAAGAGGATCTCCGTGCTGGGCCTCCACTTTTTGTTTGTGAGTTTATTTTTCCTAATTCATCCTTGACAAAGGACAGAGCCATAAAAGAATCAACCAGCACGTCTGTGGGAAAAAACTGCCCTGAAAAGGGTCGGAGGAATACTGTAGCATTTCCAAACAATTCCAAGGGCTAAAGCCTCTGTGAGATGCAGCTTCATCTATAACTTGCCTTTCTAGGAACAAGCCTACATCTGTTTGGCAATGCCATATTTTGTAGGGTAAAATAAACCCTTGAGAACAAACAGGCCAGCTTATCCAGAGGGGTAAATGCCTGGGAACAGAGCTCACTTGTTAATCCTAAAACTGTCAGCAAAGACCCACTGGAGAAATTATAGCTGGCCACGGGCACTCAAGCTGTTTTCCCTCTGCCTCCCCGCCTCCCCCCATCCCCACAACAGCTGTAAAATCTTCTTTATTGTTCTGCTGGAGTTGGAGAGCAGCACAGAGAGGTCTCCCAGCTCAGGGCTACAGCAGCAGTGGCAGGGGGAACATCTGATCCATTGTATCTGCACCGGTGTTATTGCTTCAGTGGCGGACAAAGAAAATGACGGCGATAAAAGAAGGGGAACAGCCCAAGCACCTACTAAAGAGGCATATGAACAGGAAATCCTGGCTCGTTCCCACATCTGAGCTGCGTACGGTTTCTTTCCCTACAGGATCATTATGTTTAATGTCCTCCTGCAATTCAGGCAGCTGAGCCGACAGAGCCCCTTCCCTCCCCCTCCTCTCTACCTTCCTCTCATCAGATTTTGAGCCCTCTCTGTGGAAAAATGATTTCTACACAAGCAGCCTACACAGTGGTGCTTATAAAGAATTTGCCCCTGCCAGGAGTTATTAATGGCACCCCAGTAAATGCCCCCAGCAAAATGGGCCACTGCAAGCATCAAGTGTGTGTTGAAAAATTGGGTTTAAATCGCCCCTTGGGGAATGACCTATTGGCCACTTAAAAAATGCAGGATTGGTTTGCTGTATAATTAAGTTCAGGCCATCTCTTGTGCTTACGCACGCAGAAACCCAGATGTCAGCTTGGTACGACTCAAAGTGCTGGGCTGCTTTTAAAGCACCAGAAGACAGACCATGAGGGCATAACATTTGCCACTGGAAGAAAACCTACTTTGAATACTTGGAATATTTAACTGACTGCAACAGATAATTAGCCAAACCCTCTTACGCCTCCAAATATAGATTCATTAGTCATATAAAAATATCTCATTGGAACCAAATGTGAGTCATTAGTGAAGTCAACAGCAGATCATAAAAAAGGTACCGAGAGCCTCCTTCCCGCTATCCCTGAGAAGTTGTGAGTATGCAGTGAAAACAATTTGCTCCATTTTCCATTGAACATCTGCTGGCAAGTCTGTTTTAAAGGGAGGCTTTTGAGGGGCTGCTAGCGTGCAGGGCTGTGCATCCCATTTTTCCACTTTGAGATTTGTGGGAGTAATGATTGCAAATTCTGTACTGGGCTTTTTGATTTTTTTTTTGCTTTGTTTTTGTTTTGTATTGTTTTGGTTTTTTTCTTCTTGGAGATTTGCATGAGTCACTCAGGCTAAAATTTGGGTTCTGTAATATAACATAGATTTTTTAATGTGATGGGGAATAAATATTTCTTTGCTATTTGCTTGTAATTTCAAGGGAACATTTATGTCGGCTTGGAGCAATGAGTGATGTTGCCACAGGGACTCCAAAACTAACTGGATTCTTTCCAAACTGAAATGGGGATGGTTAAAATCAGTGCCCAGCTTAAGCAAGGTGCAGAAAAGCAATGGTGTGTTTTAGAAAGTAAAGCAAGTAGGTAGCTCCTCTATGACAAGTTATCTGCAGCATGATGGGCAGCCAGAGAAAAGTACCATGCTTGATTAAACTCTTGTAAAATCCGAGTTATTGTTTGGAAAGATCCAGGGACCGGGATGGGATTGCATACTCGGTCCTAGGATGTTTCACAGGGATTTCACAGCACATGTTGAATGCTGCAGTCTGTCATCCCACCCTGCACTCATGGATGCCACAAACAAACATGTTGTTGTATAACTCTAAAGCCATGAGTAATCCTGTGCCGAAAGTTGTGTTGCGCGAGTAGTCAACAGCTGCATTTTGCATTTTTCGTAATTTGAGAAAAAACCAAAACCAGAACAACAAAAAATTACAGCAGCAAATTTTAACTTTAATTGCCCCAAAGCTGACGTTCCCATGGCTGAGGGAACTCAGGCTGCTGAGCTCAGTGCCTGACTTTAGCCATACACACCACAAAGATATTAACCAAGTTTTCCAGCTTCATTAGCATTCCCTTGGCTTTGTTGTTAGTATTTTTTAATTAGGGAAAAAAGTCACCTCTATGTAATACCCCTTGTATTTAAAATCCTCGGCGTAGCCTGTGATGGTCAGGCAGCAGGGAGAGGAGTGACAGGGTTTGAAAACCAAAACCCCAAAGCCTGGAGAGCTCTGTCTCTGTGCTTCTGGTTGTACTCCAGCTTTTGGGCACCCTGATGGGGCAGTGCCACAGGGGAGGTGCTGAGTCAGCTGCAGATGGCTTTGATCAGGGGGTGAAATGCCCTGTGAGCAGCCTTACGGACATGGAGCCCTGGATCTCCAAGGGGTCTTACCCAACCTCAGAGTTCTGTTCCCACGGAGGCACGGTTGCTCCCAGGCCCAAAATTTGGTGGGTGACTGGATGTCAAGACTGCCCCTCAGCCCAGGTTTTGGTCCCCATCCCCATGGTGGGACCTGGGCTGAAATGAGGTTGCTCATGCCAGGCCGGGCACTTCTGAGGCAGTGGTGTAAGAGTGGGTCCTTGCTTACCGCTGAGTTACCCTCTCATCTCTCTCCGTGGATGTGGAGATCACCCAGTTCCCCCTCTCCCAGCACTGGATGTTCCTTTGGGGCGCGACCCTAGCCCCCTTGTGGAGTGGGATCTCCATCCCCCCCTGTACTAGATGTCTCTGTGGGGCAGGTCTTGATTTCGTCTGTGTTTAGCCCCACTGTATTCAGCGGGGCAGACCCCAACACCATTGCGAGGCAGATCCACATCTCCCGTGCGGAGACCTTGTCTCCATTGCCGCAGGCCCTCGCCCCGTGTTGGTCAGACTCCCCATTTCCTCTTTGGGTCAACCCCAATCTTCTGTGCAGCAGCCCCCAGCCCATTGCGCGTCTGACCCCCTCTGCCCTCCGGGAGGGACAGCCCCGACCCCCGCGGGGGAAGGAGGGCGGGCGCGGGGGCGGCTCTAGGACCCAGCGGCGCCGCGGCGCGCCCGGCCCCGCTCAGCCCCGCTCAGCCCCGCTCCGCGCCGCGCCGCGCCGAGCTGTGCCGA